>JARHVA010001924.1:2205000-2305000 GCA_037957365.1 Torreya grandis
ACAAACCAATACAAGACCTATTACAATGTTGAGTAATGCTAGATGATACTAAGTAATGTTTGGTATGTGTTGTACCAAGAGTAATATCATGAATGGTAATAAGTGATCAATTCCCCAAAAGTGGCTCAAGAATATAAAGGCTTACCCTTTGGCTACATCATTTCCCACTAAGTGAAGCTATATTGTCATTCATGTGTTAATCAATGTTTGGACTATGTGTCCAATCCCTTTGAGTAGGTGGCTCAATAATACAAAGGCTAGCTAGTCCTTTGGCTCCATCATTGCCCTATGAAGTGAAGTTATAAATTAATAATAGTATGAATATATGTTTAATGAGATAGATCTTGAAGCCCATGAATGCTCTGTAATCTAAAATTATGGTGTGGATAGTAAAATTTGTACTAGAAACTACGTCAATCTTATCTAACTCAAAAAAATAGTGGAGATTAGGCTTGTATGAAAGCCACTCCAAAAATAGGCAATAGGCTTATGTGGAAACCACTCAAAAATGGTGCCAACCACTTGAAGATGGAATAAGGAATACAACTACTGAGAATACCTAGGTAATGTATTGAACTTGGAAAGAAAAGAAGTCAAATGTGATGCACACATTGCCCCCAATCACTAGTATACTAAACATGGATTTTGATCTGGAAGTTATATCAACTACCTAATCTAAAACTAGAAGTAAGATCCATCATAGCACACATGATGCCCCCTATATCTAGATTCTCTAAGAAAAACCATACTAAAAATATTGATTCTAAATTGGTCTATATGTGTAAAATGATAGTTTAGCTTACTTTTCTACATGTTTCTAAATTTTTTGGTTTTTTTGTTGTTTAGACAAAAGTACAAAAACTGGACACCCTATTATCTGATGTTGTAGTCTAGTCTTGGCACTCTTGTCTTTTGGTAATTCTGATGACTATTCTATAAATTTCATTGTCTATCTGGTCTATTATGCATGGTTTAAAGTCTAGTTTCTATTCTAGGTGTTCTGAATGCTAATTTTTTGAATGATAAGAGCTCTAATCTCTATGACAAAACCCTTATTTGTTCCCCCCTCTTTTGAGGGTAGGAATGAATACCTTGTATTGAATTTATTCTAAATAAATAGCCCTACAAGTGTGTTATTCTCTAAAATACATGATATAATAATGATAATCAATAATATATATCAAGATATAACATGGTTTGTAATAGACATTGTTAAATCAATAGTGGTATGCCTACATAGATATAACAATATAATATCATATGCAATGTACTGAATTGAAACTAGAAATGTTAGTTGTTATTTATCAAATAGGGATGGAGCATGATGTCCATCATGGCATCCAAGAAAGCAAGATAAGGCATGATGTGGATCATGGCATTATAAATAATTGAGAAGAAAACAAGTAACAAACACATAAGGCAAGAATCAAGAAGCATAAAAGAGTTGAAAAGGGGACAAAAAAATAAGGAACATGGGCACATGTCACTCAAATTGGAAAGCAAGTGAATGAGGCATGTTCAAATTCCACATACACATACAATTGAAAAAAAAATAAGGTTGGCATGAAAGCCACAATCACAGAGAACAGTATGGGCAAAGGACATTGGCAAATGTCCTAAGGCACACACAAGAATAGAATCAAAGTACATTAGCAAATTTATTAAGGCACATATAGGAGATAAAATAGGAATTGATAAATATAATCACATCTATCTATGCAAATCAAGAAATGAAAGTATGTAAGACATGTAGTACAAAACTAGGTATGTGATAAGAAATATACAAGTGCTACATACTATTGAGTGTCGATAGTGTAATATGTGTAAGATAGTAAGTAATGTATGTCAACATGATAACTAGAGTATGTAGTGTATAAATGACATAACCTAGATGTTGTAGTCATGTAGAAGATACCCTTGGTGGGTATATATATCGATATGTGTCTCAAATGTATGAAGTCGTATTCCCCCTCAATGGGTAGAGTGAAACAATAAAGGATCAAAAAGTCACTACACACACTCAAAATAATATTAAGTGAATTATGGTAATGTAGATAAATCGACAAACAATAACATAGAACAACAAATGTAAGTCTAGTATTGTAGTAGAAATTTAAAGCATGGATGATGCATACAATTGAAATGATTTTTGTGTTTTTGAGTTATTTGAATGTTTTTTAATTTTTAAATGTTATATTTTTTTTGGTATTTTTGACATCTTTGAATGTTTTTTAATTTTTGATATTTTGAGCTATGTATAATCAATCATAAGACTATGTAGAATTAATTCAAAAGAAGCTATGTACAAACAAGACTAAAAATAAATGATACTAATTAATGAGTCTCATGAGAGACTCCCTATCATGGTGTCCTATATCAAAGAGAAGAATCATGCGTGATCATGTAGCATGATGGAAGGGCTGAGATTGTGGCTTTAAAAGCTATGTATATTGTAAATTCTCTAAAATCTCTATAGTAGAAACCAACTATGGGGTCCCATTATAAATTTTAGAAGTAGATGCAATTTTAGGGATCTTAGGGACCCATTTGGTAGTAGGATAATCTCTCTAAAAATTTGTTCTATGTGTAGAGGTATAAGATCTCAATGATAGTACCTTGGGTGTGAACACTATAGCTAAAAGCTATCTAGAATTCTAAAATTATGGTTTTTATAAAAGAGACCTCTATAGAAGTGTATGAAATTTTTATGCTAGCGATGGAGGCCTCGACTATGTTTAAATTTGAATTTGAGGAAGAACTAAAACTAGTGGAGAAACTAAAATTGGTGGTGGAACTAAAACTAGTGATTGTAAAATAGAATATGGATCTAAAGTGAGGAGTGGTAACTCATACAAAACTCCACCAACTATTACAAATTATTAGTGTGAATGAATTTCATGATCTATGAACTATAGAAGGTACTTCTTGAAGTTTATAAATCCATGGTCAACCAAGTAACATATCAAAAACTCCTACACTAGGAACATTAGTAAATGGTGTGGCCACATGTATTAGACTAACCTATAAAGGAAGTACAATCTCACCTAATGAACTCCATTGTGCCCACTTAATCTACTAATAAGTATGTATGTTATGGTAATATCCTACTCTAAATATCCTAAATGCTACAATAATGTCATAGTGTTCATGTTCATGCTAAATCCATTGTCTATGAGAACACTATGAATAGGATGATTATGAATGTAGGCTCTTATAAAGAGTGCATAATAATTTGAATCATCCTCAACTATCTCCTACTCTAAGAAGGAGATGGAAGGTCTAGCTAGAACTCTAGAATTATATACACCAATCATGTTTTTCAAAGGGTGTAACTCAACTAAAGGTGCCTAATATGTAGCTAGTGGAGGATGTGAATGATATGCATGGTGAAAACTTGATGTATCCCCTATCTCCTTTTTATAATGCTTTGGGAAAGGATCTCAAAAAATTGAAAGATTTATCCTATGTTTGCTTTGCCTAAAGAGGCTCAAATGGAGTGCTAAGATCAATAATGTTACCATCTATCAAGTCCTATATATTATGTTTCAAACTGATGCATCTATTTTTTGTGTGGCTTAGTACCTTACAAAAATAAAAAAAATGCATTATGATCATATTCCCATAGAAGAGGATTTGTTGGATCAAATTCCTGAATAAGATAGAGAGATATGATATTACATTGCAATAACTGCTATAAAACTCTGGTTAGAGAAATTGGTAGATTGGAAAAAGTTCACTGAGGAGGTGCAGACAAAACCAATCACTGAGGGGGATCTGAAGCTACATTGATTGTAGGTTGATTTTGACTCTTGATATCATTCACCTTTACTTTGTATGGGACTTTTTTGTTACTCTTGTTTGTTTTTTTGATATGCTTGTGTACTTGAGTTTGCCCATTGAAATTAATTTGACTTCCCTTTCCTTTAGTGTATGACATAACTCAGTGAAGAAAGAGAATATTTTGAACATTATTGTTCATTCAAGGTTGGTAGAATAATCTGTTTGAATATATCTTGTAACTCTTGATTGGCTATGGGGCTAGTCATCTTATCCAAAATAGTCTTATATCAAAGAACATAATCTATGAGATGCTTATTTGACCTATGTTTATGTTTTGAAACTTGGGTATAGGAAACCTTATCACCAATGTTAATTTTTAAATGATCTAGGAAAATTTTGGTTAAATGATTGAATGTATTAACCAACTAATTTGGTAGACTATAGAACCATTGTAAATCATAATCCTTTAAACTTCATAGAAATAACTTGGTTAGTAGCCAAGTATTTGGCACATAGTCCAAACATGTTGCGTGAAAATATCTCAAATGTGTCTCTAAATCACCCTTTCCATCATATAGAGTGAGTTTGGGTTGAACAAAACATTATGTAAATGGTGTCCAAGCAATATGATGTGCCCATGGTGTATAAAGTAGTGCAAAAGAATCCAAGGCCTAAATAGGTCTAGAGGCACCTTGTTCAAGATGTAGCACCTTGGATTGAAGAGATTTGATCTCTTGTATAAGGCCTACCAAATTAGGAGGCAAATATGTACTAGTTGTAGCTAGTGGTGCTTTAGACATAGGTTGGGTTGTTATAGGGGGTTGTTGAGACATAGTTTCCCCTATAGTGTCATATGCAACTAATTGCTCTATGGTTTGAGAATATTGGCCATTTTTCACTTTTTATTGTTCTTCTTATAGTATTTTAAGAATATCATCTTTCATGTTAGGGTGTTTAGTTAAGATTTCTTGAATTTCACTTTTATTAGTTTTATCAAAACCGGTATATTGGGCCATTGTTAAAGTAGAAAAATAAATTGAAATTTGATTGAATTTTTTGTAATAATTTTTAATAATCAGAGTGATATGAAAGGAAATTACTAAATATAATAATTGTAAAGTCCTAAAAATATACAAATGGAGAATGCATAAAAAGGATATGAAGTTGACAAGCATGTAGGTGATACCTCAAGCAATGAGACCTAATATATACAACTAGGGTTTGGAGGAAAATTGATTTTTCTTTAAATTTCTATGGAATTTTAAAAATTAATGCTAATTTATGATTTAAATATGTAGGTAAAAAATCAAAAAAATTAGTAAATAATTTACCTTAAGGTTTTTATGTGCAAATAAAGTAAGTCAGGTTCACCAAATGATTTAATAGTTTTAGGAATATTAGAGTCTTATTCCTAATTTAGTTAAGGGTCTGAGTTAATTAAATCAATAAATAATATTGAAATAATTAAGCTAATAATTTTTATAATTTAATTGTAATTTGAACCTTTTTAAAAATAGTAATAAATGTGGAGAAAATAAGACATAGCTAAAAATAGACTGAGGTGGCTGAGATAAGGTCTAAAATTTGTTATGTAAAACTAGGACAGTGTCACAAATCAAGATCTAGATTTTATTTCATCAAAGGATATGAGCAATAACATAAGACACCCTAGGATATGATGATATAATCCTCTTATGTTTTTTTTATCTAGGACACTTGAGATTTTTGGGTTTCGTTCATTGCCCTTGTGTGAGCTTGCTTGTGAAGTTTTGGATGTTGGATGTCTATGAAATTCCCTATAGAGCTGATTTAATCTTCAAAAAATAGACTCCATTATTCTTTGATAAACTTTAAGAAAGAAGTGGGTTAGTATGTGTAATATACACTGAATGTGTATCCACACCCCTTGTGTGGGCACACTACCTACATACAAATACTTTGAAGAGGGATCAAGTCATATGTAGTTCTCCCACTTGATGTGCTTTATGCAATAGTGTGTATGAAGATGCAAAATGCTAAAACTGAGTGTGTTTGAGGTGTCTAGGGATTGGTTTAAGTGTTTTAATAATAATCTATATTAGATGGTTGTATACATAGAATATGGAAATATGCCTGAGTAGTCTTGCTTGTATTCTTGCTTGCTTTGTGATATTTACCAACCCCTTCTAAATAAAATTTGAATGGAATTTTATTGAGGTTTTTTAGTTATGGGTTGAATGTATTCATGTTATTCTAATAATAAGAAGGATAAGAATTAAAAGGAAATGACCATTAGAAATAAAAATACACTTTGATAAGAGTGCCAAAAATAGACACCCTAGGGTTTGGTGTTATAGTCCAAGTTGGGAACTATTGTCCTAAGGGTAAAATACTTGAGGGGATTAATTTATCATGGGAAAATCTACTTATAGGAGGTGGAATCATTGTCTAGAAGGCTATGGGTGACTATGAATTAGTGAAAAGGTGCCTAAGAGGGTCATGAGAGCAAATAAGAGGGACCTATGGGTTGGGTGTCATAATCCACACTCAAGTTACCAATTTTCACATTTTATATGACAAAACTTGGTGAATTATAATGATGATGATGTGGAATTAATTATTAAAAAAAATATGTTATTCTAGTAAATCTCAGTGGGGATGTTACATTATGGTATTAGAGATGCAACTCAAACTCTAGGACTTAATGAGTCCACTAAAGTTTTCTTATCCTTCTATTTACTAGAAAGTAGAATGGTATGATTAAGAACATCTAGTGAGGGTCCTTAAAATGTTAATAAAAATAACCCTTCATTTTATCCTAATCAATTTGTCACTGAGAAAGTAACCAATTTAGATCAAATTCTTGTAACTATGAATGAAACTAGGGACTAAATTGTAGCCTTGGAATAGGAAGTTCATAGACATGAAGAGAAAGCCCATCAAGATGTGCCTAAAGAACATCATTATGAGAAGTACATCCCTCAAGATCATAGGCATGAGGAAGTGTCTTAGGATGTGAGAGCTCATATAACTAAAAAATTATTTAGAGATAAGAAAAATTTGAATCCACCTAAGTTCGATGGAACCATTTTTAGAGATGGAGCTGAAGCAAGGCTGACTTAGATTGAGAAGTATTTCAAGGTCTGAAACTACTCCAAAGTCATTAAAGTAGTCTAGGGAGCTTACCAATTGGCTGGTGAAGTAACTATATGGTGGGCCAAAAAAAAATTGGAAATGAATATTAATTCTATGACCACCACATGGGAGTAGTTCATAACATTATTTAGATCATGATGGATTCCACAATTATATTTTGATCAAAAGATCATAGATTTTTAGAATCTTAAGTAAGGAGACCTATCAATGAATGAATACTAGGAATAGTTCACCAAAATTCTAAAGTATGTACCTTAGTATTAGGTAGATGAGAGGTTTATAATTAGGAAGTTTATCATGGGATTAAAACACCACATTGGTGGTGAGGTAGACATGCATGGGCCATCTACCATGGACTAGGTCTTCAAAGAGGGTACTCAAATAAAAACAAAAATTTAAATCTCTTGTGCAAGTTAGAGATAAGTTCAAGAAAAAGTTTGAAAGTTATAAACTAAATTTAAAAAGGAAGAATTGGAAGCATTAGACTAGAGACTCGAAGAGTCAGTTAAAAAATAGAATTTTAGATTCAATAGTGGTTCAAGTAATAAGAAACTAGGTAATGGTTTCAAATGTGGTTTCAAGGGAAACCCATAGTCTAATAGGAAATGATCACTTGAATGTTGATTCATTTGTGGAGGTGACCATTTTTCTCTTGAGTTTACTAAGGATAAGTCAAAGAATAAAGATTTTGTTTCATAGCATGGAATGTTTCATCAATGAATACATGTAGCATTTGAAAATTATCAAGTTGAAATCCAAGCTTGATCTATAGAACTATCAAGTATTTTGTTTAAAAATCTAGTTTCTATTTTGATAGATATGGTGTCTACATAATTTTTTATTTCTCATATAATACTTAGCAAGTTATCTATAAAATCTAAAGTAATGGTAGATTCATGGTCAGTACAATATGGGAATGAGTCAAAGGTTAAAGTTGAAAAGTGTTTAGTTGAAGCTAATATTAGGTTGTCTAAATTCACAATGGTAGTGGATCTTTATGTAGACCACTAGGGTCATATTATGTGATCCTAGGAGTCAATTGGCTTGTGAATCCTAAGGCCAAGATTTACTTTTATTTGAAGAATTTTAAGTGTTAGGATGATTTTGGAAATTAGACACAAATTTAGGGAAAGCAAAGAGAGTTAAGGCTTAGGCATATTTTTGCAATGCAACCTAGGAAGGCTCAAATAAAATGGTGCCAAACATTTATCATCAAGATAAATGAAATGGAGGAATCTAAGGAACTATCCCTCAAAGATTATCTTTTTCTTAGGAATTTTCATTATGTGTTTCCAAAGGATTTTCTAGGATTGCTTCCCAAATGTGAGTTTGATTTCTCAATTGATATCCTACCTAGATTGGAACCACAATATAAAGAACCATATAGGATGACAATCATTGAATCGGCTGAATTGAAGGCTAAACTCCAAGAATTACTGTTAAAAGGATTGATTAGACCAAGTATGTCACTATGGGGTGCACCAATTATCTTTGTTAAGAATAAAGATGGAACTCTTTGCCTTTGTATTGATTACATAATGTTGAATAAGGTGATAATTAAAATAGATATTCACTACCTCATATTGATGATATTTTCAATTAGATGTGAGGGGTAAGAGTATTTTCTATGATTGATCTTAGAGAAGGATACCATTAGTTCAGGATAACGGATGAGGAAATTCCAAAAATTACTTTTAGAACTTGATATAGGCATTATGAGTTCACAATGTTACCATTTGGATTGAAAAATGCTCTAGCAACATTTATGAATATCATGAATAGTGTGTTAAAAAATTATCTAGATCACTTTGTTCTAGTCTTTCTAGATGAGATTATTATATATTCTAAAGATGAAGATAAGTATCTTCAACATCTAGAACTAGTTTTGTAATGTTTTATTAAGCACAAGTTGTATGGAAAGTTATCCAAGTGTGCATTTTTTTAAAAAGTGCAAGATTTGGGACACATTATCTCTACAAAAAATATTTTAGTAGATCCTTCAAATATAAGATCCATTATGGAGTTGATAACACCAAATAATGTGCATGAAGTAAGAAGTTTCAGAGGATTAGTGGGATATTATAGGAAATTTATTCCAAATTTTTCTAATATGATTAATCCAATTACCTCTCTAAAGTGTAAGAACCAATGTTTTATCTAGTCAGATAAGCATGAAGTAGATTTTTAGTAACTAAAAAGGAGGCTTACTTCAACACCAATGCTAAGAGTTCATGATCCTAATGGTTATTTTTTAGTGATCACAAATGTATTTAGGGATGGACTTGGAGGATTTCTAATGCAGGATGGTGTAGTGGTAGCCTATGAATAAATAAACTTGAATCCTTATGAGGTGAACTACACCCATCATGACCTAGAACTTACAACAATTATGCATGCTTTTCATGTTTGGAGACATTATTTGTTGAGAAAACCATTTGAGCTCAAGAATAATTACTTAAGACTCAAATACATCTTCATGTAAGTGAATTTGAATGTTCATCAAATGCTCTAGTTAGAGTTATTGTCTCATTATTATTTTGATATCAACTATATCAAATGTAAGGAAAATAAAGTAGTTGATTCCCTAAGTCATAGGAGGAACATAACAATTATGGATACTATCAGGATTAATTTTAGGGATCAAGTGGTCAAATTATTGCTAGGAGATGAATTCCATGATCAATTCAAGAAAGCATTGTCTAAGAATCCTTAAGACCCTAGGTATAAATATTTATAATAGAGAATGATGGTCTTTTACAATACAAAGGAAGGATGTACATACTACATAGAGAGAATCTAAAGAGAATACTGATAAAATAATTACACAATGCCCTATATTTAGGATAACTAGGATATTAATCAAGCTCATGGTAGAGATTAGACCACTCTATTTCTGGAAGGGAATCAAGAAAAATGTTGTGGACTTTGTGTCTCAATGTCTAGAATGTTAATGTGTGAAAGTTGAACATGTGCATCTGATTAAATTGTTATATCAATATGACATAATAGAATGGTAGTGGTAAGTGATAAGTATAGAATTTGTCCAAGGTTTACAATTTTTATGAAATAGGCATGACATGATCTTGGTAGTAGTTGACAAACTAACTAAGGTAGCTCATTTTATACCAGGCCACTTGACTAATGATACACCTACTCTTGCGAAGAGATTAGTAAAGGAAGTGTATAGATTTTATGGATTTATAGATTAGATGATTTTAGAGTGTGATCCAAGGATGACTTCTAGATTTTGGATAAATTTGAATTTAGCTTTGGGTATGTAACTAATTTTTATCACTCAATATCACCCACATACTGATGGTCAGATAACCTGAGTTAATTAGGTGGTAGAGCATATACTTCATATGTATTACATGGATAAATAATACAAGTGGAAGGAGTATATTCCATTTATTGAGTTTACTTACAATAACTCATAACAATCATATTTGAAGATGGCACTATTTGAGGCATTTTATGGAAGAAGGTGAAGAACACCAATAAATTGAGACAGGGTAGTCTTTGGACTTGAGATGATTTTATAAATAAAAGATAATGTTGGGATCATTAGACAAATATTGGATGAGGCCAATGATAGGTAAAAGAGTTATGTTGATTTGGAGAGAACAACTAGGTAGTTTTTAGTAGGTGATAAAGTTATTTTTATTGGTTAATCCCTAAAAAATCTCAATTAAATTTGGGAATTTAGTGAAACTTTCACTGAGATATTTAGGACCCTTTGATGTTTTGGAAGTGGTCAACCCTATAGTTTATAATCTTGCATTGTCACTATCCATAGGTATCTATATTTTTTTATGTCATCCCCCAACATACACACACACACACACACACACACACACACACACACACACACACACACACACACACACACACACACACACACACACACACACACACACACACACACACACACACACACACACACACACACACACATGTTGTGATCTTATTTTTTATTTGATGATCTTGCATATTTCACTAATATGGTTGTATTAATGGTTATTAGTTTTATTACTTTAATGTAGGAGTATTTCTATACTTATCTTTTGTGACTTGCCTCTATTTTAGAATATATCCAAGTGAGTAATAAATAGTGTTTTGTTTGGTTTTTAATACTATGATTGAATAGGTTGATAAATTATTATTGATGGATTATATGATTATTGTTTTGATTTTAATAGTTAAATTACTAGAATTAAGTCATTAGTAAATTATAATTCTTTAGTAACTATGATGAATGACATTAGTTGTCAAGGTAATAAATATTAACATTATTAACTAGTGATTATTATCAAATATTTTATGCTTAGGCAATAAATATATTGTTATGGAAAGTGATTTGGGTAATATCATTATTTAACAATTAATTGAACATATTTATGGTTGTTAAATAGTATTACTAATAGTCATATGCTATGGCTACCTTATCTTATGGACATTATATTAAATTAATTATTGTTTAAGTCACCCTAACATGGAAATCATTATGGTAATGTACTTTTATAAATTTGATACATGCGGTCAATGCACATGCATATTTTTGTAAAGCTATGAAAATGATTATTTAATTATTTTGGGAACATCTGAGAAGATTTAGGGTTGATCATATAATTTTTACTGAAATTTAACCATACCATTTTGATAAAAATCCATTCGTGTGAGTTAGAAAACTATTATTCTAGGAGCTAAAATCACCATGCATTACTCAGTTGCTCCATTGTGGAGTTAGGAGAGATGGTTGGAGAACAAATACATAGAGAGGAAGAGGTAGTTTAGATAAGATGAAAATAAATAAAAGGGAGATAGGAGACTCGCCAAGGAAGAAATGAGATCAAAAAAAGTGGTGGAAATAAATTTTATGTGAAAAATTATGGAATGAAAAGATCAACCATCAAAGGTCATAACCAGGTTGGTGATTTCATTCCATTTTATGGTTGTTTAGGCCTATAAATTATGTTTTGGTTTCTTAAAAAATGGTTATATAAATTTATCATTTAGAATTACACTAGTAATAAGGATTTATATCTATGGATGGATCGACCATCTACAAAACTAAATCATTACCCTCTAAACCCTAAGCCTATATGACTACTACTATGTAAAGTTTTATAGTAAGTTAAATTTTTGGAAAGTTTAATCCTTAAAAACCTTTTAATCTAAAATGGATAAGACTATGTATGGTTTTTTTTGGATGAATATAATAGGTTTGAAATTCTTAGTGTAATTTGAGCCTTGCCATTAAACCTACAACCCTTACTATTGAATTTTTATATAAATGGGAATAGACAGGGCTAAAAATTGTTTTAGAACCCTATATAGAGAGCATATCAATCCTCAACCTAGGTTGGAAAATAGGTATAAACTAAAATATTAAAAGGAAAAAATATGTGTATTTTCATTATACTGACTAGCTATTAGATGTCAATCCTATTAGGGGTTTTAGTTCATAGGAATGGACTGAATACATTTGTTGTTTGAAACCCTGAATGTATATAAAAGGAATGAGAAAATACATTTAACTCAGTATTATAAAATAGGTCTAAAAAGATAGTTTTTTTTGGATATAGGAATCTCAATTAACCTCATATACACATACATACATAATATTCATTTGATTTGTATAGTGTTTAAATGGAAGGCTATTCGGATCAACTCATTCATACATTTAGATATTGCAACATCTTATAAATTATTATGTTGTATTTTTTTTTTAATGTGATAAATAAGTCAATTGAGTCAATCTATAAATTATGATATAAATATGAATCTAAATATGAGTGTAAAGGATAGACTATATTTAAAATACATTAATGGAGATCATTGTATTCGATTATGCTTGGATTTGAATGGCATATAGCTACTATAGAACTCAGTTGATAAGTTAGCTTGATGGTTCTGTGGGTTAAAAATGAAATTGAATACTTATTTAAATAAACCCAGAGCATGGTGAATAAGGAAAATCATGTTTTTGATGAGTTTCATTTAAATAGTGTATTATGTTTTGAAATTAAATTAAGAAGTAAAAATGAGAATAGGGATTTGTAAGAAAATAGAAATATTTGTTTGAATTAGTAGACTATTTACTCTGTGTGTGTGTGTGTGTGTGTGTGTGTGTGTGTGTGTGTGTGTGTGTGTGTGTGTGTGTGTGTGTGTGTGTAAGTTGTTAACACTATATAAAGTTCATAAGGAAAATATGAATTATGAGTATAGCATAGGTATACATTATACCTTAAAAAGAATTAAGTTAGATATTTAGGGCATAATGGATACCTTGTTAGAAATAACAGTACAAAAATTTAAGTTGGGTACAAATACTAGTATATGGTATATTTTTGGTAAGTATTTGATTTGTATAGTTACATATGTATGGCATATATTTTTATGAGGGAAATATTTACTCATCCATCCATATAGCATACATTTGTCAATATGAGATGTGTGCTTATAATTAATGCATTTCATGACTGTTAAAATTATTATAAAAACTTGTGAGGTGGTATATTTTGATTATATGGATACAACTCATAAATAGTACATCTAGTGAATATGAAAATTTGATATTTATTTATTGTGGGTCAAGACATTAATTATAATGTATATGATCCTTGAAATTATTTATGTCTGACTTGTTGATAAAATAAGAAATGAGTACATGAAAATAAATTGTGATATATGTTGTTTAACATTAAAGGTAATGCATTAGAGTTACTTTTGGAAATTTCGTAACTTGTAGATTGAGTAACTAAAAATACCTAGATGGTATGTTCCTTTTAGTATTGTACTTAATTATGTTTATTATTTATGTAATAAATAATATTTTTTAGATTCATTACATGTACTTGATAGACTAAATGTATGTACTTTTATTATTTCCATACTTAGGATGTTTTATGCCTGATGATAGAAATTAAATTTTTTGAATTTGTTAGTTATAAATTAACCAAATCTTGCATTGGTGGTACTAAATAAGAAAGAAGATGAACTTCCCTAGATTACTTAGCATCACCAATGCAAGATGAGGGTAATTTAGTCAAGTGGTGTGTATGATTGACTAATCCTTGAGATCATTAACTATTTCAAAACTTTGACCAAAGTAATGTTTAGTTAAACATTATCATTTCATATGTTTGATTTACATGATTCATAGATATCATGTTAGAACATATTTTTTGTATGTAGCACATCATGTTTTATAAATCTTATACCACATAGGTACTATCTTGTCTCTCTAGACTCTCGCACTATCACTATCTACCCAACCATGAATGGAGGGTCATTCCCTAGTTTGGGGATTTTTTGGGGGATCAGTGGTCTATGGCTAGTGTGGAAAATCACTTAGATAATGCTCTCCCTCCCCACAATAGTACTTCACTAGAGACTAAAATTGAGATTAGCATAGATATAAGAGTTTGTAAGACTCAAGCTCCATGGAGCCTTGTATCTTGTATTATATTTATTGTTGTAAAATTATTCCTTGAGGAAATATAATATATATGCATTGTACATTTACAATAGTGGTTATAATATTGTAATAGCAATGACTGGAATTATGTAATTACTTTTGGAATATATAGAGTTATGTTTTGCTTCTTTATTTCGTAATGATCAGTAACTAAATGAATTATTACATACCTATTCAATAGTTAACATAATCATTATTTTTAATTTAATATCACTAATTATATTCTTGTGGTGAATTATAATTATGATTACATGGAATTACTTATTAAAAAAAATGTGTTATTCTAGTAAATCCCGGTAGGGATGTTACACTCATAGAGATAGTTCCTTAAATAGGAGTGCTAATTGAGTTGATAGGTCAACATAATTTGGGTATAGACTCATTTTCACAAATAAATTCATTCGGTGACATGTACAATTCCCCATCTATTGAAGATGTGACTACATCTTCTATGTAGAATAATGTGGCAAACACAGTGGATAACATGCAAGCATCTTCCAATCGAGGCCAAAGTGGTTAAACATAATATGGGGAAGGAACCCATACATCCCAACCATAGTAATCTAATTAAAATCCTTAACCAACTACTTTGTTAATAATAAAACCACAAAGATTAAGTAGTCAAGTGTTGACTAGTGTTTTGCCTAAAAAATAAGTGATGAATGCTACCCCAACTTATTAGGTGGAGACTAACATTACAAAACATTAGGCACAATCTAGTCTAACATCATAATATAGGTATTAAACTATGCCACCTCAATAGGTGAAATAAATGTTCCACCTTGATATGTAGTGACAAATGTACCTCTATAGTCGCATACCATTATTCCTTTACAATCATGAATATTGTCTAGTCAAAAACACATGTATATTGGTCAAAAAAAAAGCCAAACATCCAAAAAGTGCTTAGTTAAAAATATGCATTTTCAAAATAATGAGGTGATAACATCCAATAAGTACCCATCAGGCAATAATTACTTTTTACTTAGCATGTGCCACAGATCTAAAAATATGGCCTTGGTCCACATCAAGTTCCCTTTATTCATCCAAGTTATACTAGTCGGTATAAAATTACTACTTAACCTCAATAGACATAGTATTTTTCCAAAATCATATCCTTCCATGACAACCCTAATTCCCTCAAAGTCAAAGACATATACCAAATTTGAACCATAATATATCCCAATAATGCATGCAATTTAAATAATCACATCCCAATCTACAGATGCATATTCCTAGTAGATTCACCCATCAAACCAAAAATCCATAAAAACCATACCTCAATTATACCCAGGTCAAGGTAATCCACATTTGACCACCTAGACACCACCTTATCCAAATGTACCAACTAATTTATTTACACAAGAACTATAATAAATGAAGGATGTGATGGTTGACATTCAAGCAAGGAAGTAGACCAAGAAATTCAATTTAGATGACTAGGGTAAAGGATAACTTAAGTCCTATTTAATAGATTAATTTTTCTCTTGCCATCCATTGGATTATAATGACATTTACCTTCTCTTTTGTTTCCTCAAAGTCTAGCAGGATAGACTTTGGAGTGGCTCCTAAAATTACCAAAGAATTTTGTATCTAATTTTGATGACCTCTTAGATAAATTTGTGTAACATTTATCTTATAATATTGAGAATGAGTTTTTATTAGTATATTTGATTCATTCTAAGAAAAAAAAATTGGGAGATCTATGTAAGCTATCTATAAATATGGAGATAACTTGCTAGTCACTTTACCTACAGATTACTAGACAATCAATTGGTCATTGTGCTTACTAAAAATATGCACGACAAGATATCCTATCATCTAGAGATTTAATGTGAACATAAATTCAAAGATATCATTTACAAAGGTTTAATTATTGAAAAATACCTTATTAATAAAGGTATTATCAAGTTAACCTCATCGAACCAAAATCAAAACCAAAAACAAGGTGCAGGCCCAAGTCAAAACCCTAACCAAGTCCAAGTGAGAGCATTGGCACAAGATTAGTCTAATAACTATGAGAAATCCAATAAATACAACCATAATAATAATGTTATTTTAAATGGATTAATTGATTCACACCATGTCCAAATGGTGAACACATTGTCTGCTCAACCTACATTATAAATACAACTTACTCCTCATTAACAACATATTCAACAAGCATAGCCTATATAGTAACCTAGACCATCTTCACAAATGTAACAACTACCACCTTTGAAAATACTTCCTCCAATAATAATACCCACTCCTAGGTTCTTCAATAGCCTTGATGAACCTATCAATGTAGTGCTTTAAAATCTAGTCATGAGTAATATGATTAGTTGTCTAATACTAAAGCATTATCTTGAGGGTATTCCATATCCATAGTAGTATAAATAACATGAGTTATATGAAGACCATCATGTTCATGGACATAATATATGATTTTATGTGTAATTAAATCACCTCATTGAAAATATGTTGGAAAATGGGGAGATTACATTGGATAAAAAATCATCTACATCTAATTAAAACTTGGGTATCTACCAAAACTCTTTTCTACAACATAATAATAATCAACAATGACAATAACAAAGGCCAAAACAATAATAGTATCAATAACTACCATAACAATAACAACAATACATTTAAAAACAATAATAATATCAATTGAATGGGAGGAACCAAGACTAAAATGATTCTAATAACCAAGAGACTTACCACATAATTACACATAACTACAACAAATTTATGGGTCATATTGTGGGAGGTCATTTTCAACCATCATCATTAATCCTAAACCAAGTGATAATAAACCAAGACCATTTATAAATAATACTAATCAGCCTACCTATGCTAATAATCCTTTCTTGACTTGGGATTATAACCAAGTGTAATAATAACTAGGGATTACTATTTCAGGCCCTTATACCAATAAATAATCATTACCCCATGACCATAACTAAATACACTAGAAATTGAAACTTATCCTATCTGGTCCATCTTCATCACCATCACATTACAATGGTCCTATATCTAATCTTAATTATGCAATCACAACTTGATACTCTAAGATTACCATCCCAAACCCACAACCTCCACCCAAAAAACCAATCCAACCCACTATGTTGGATAGAAACAAGCCATTTTACATTTTTAAGGAAAATCCATATGATATTATGGAGAAAATTTAGAAGCTGCCCATACAAATATCAATTTTGGATTTGTTGTGTATGTATAATATCCATAACAACATCCTAACAAAACTCTTGGGCTAATCCCTAGTTCCTAATGACATAACCAAATAAATTCCAAGATTTGGTTGGATATCTATCCCTAGACCAATAGTTAACCTTCAACCAAAGTGATATTTCATCCCTTTGTCCTCTCCATAACAATCCCTTGTACATTGAAGTTTTCATAACACAAAAAAAAATCAAAAAATTCCTTATATATAATGGATTGGGGTTGAATATTGTGTCTTTAAATATCATCAAGCATCTCAGATATAAAAAAACTAATCTACAGCCATAAATAATTATTATCAAATCCTATAAAAATGAAAAATGGGAATCACAAGGGATCATAAAATTGCCAATTATCATTGGTCCCTTGACCCATGATACACTTTGCCATGTGTTATACCTAGATTTATCATACAATTTGCTCTGGGGTAGACCTTGGATACATGAAAATCATGCAATTCCTTTGATATTGCACTAGTGTCTCAATTTCTCATTATTAGGCATGGAGGTCATTATCAATGGATATTTTTAGCCTTATAAACATTACAAACATTTGAAGGCTGAGTAGAAAAGTTACAACTACCACTTTGGACTAGATATGGTTCCTAAAAAGGACAAAGACAAAGAAATACTTGTTGAATTACTAAAGGCCAATTATATAGACCCAAATATCCTTTATTCATCTTCACATATGCCTCTTCTTGAAATGTCTAATCATTTTACCATCTCAACCAATGGCCCAGGAGAGTATTTGACCCATGACACATTCCATATTGTTAAACTTTCATAAGATGACAAGTCTTATGGAAGACCTAAAACTAGGCCACCTTGTATGGAATGGAAATGAAAACTAAAAGACAAGATTCATAATCCAACACCTATTATTTTCACACCAACCACTAACCAAGAAGTAGACCCAATTGCCAATGATGAATCTTGGTTGTAAAATGACAAGTTAGCCGATTGCTACAAAAATGCCAAATATCTTATACCTAAGAAGATCATGGAAAAATAAGCCTATGAAGGTGGAGGCCTTAATCCAAATTATTAGGGTAATCTTGAGCCAATTTCTATGATTAGGTATAAAGTAATTTATGTTCTCAGATTTAAACTACTTGGGGGTGACCCCACATATCTTAATCATGCTCCAACACTAACAACTAATGATGATGATGCTAGTATTGAAGTAGAGTCGAATCATAAAATTTATGAAGACCTTAACAATACCAACATTTTTGACCTATATACCATTTGTACCATCATCTTAGTAATCTGACGTAAGCCACTTCCTTTTTATCACCCTCAACTTATAGCTTGATACCAATAAGAATCGATAGTGCCTATAGATGAGTTTGAGAATAATGAGGCCTTTTGTAATTTCATAAGCCTAAGAGACAATATTCCATTGGGAGACCACAAACAAGATTTCTCTATCAAACTAAATTCTACAATCTATTTTGGAGAATGGGTGAACACCCTTAGCCAAAAAAAAAACATTGAGGTCCCAAAGTGAAAACTTCTATGAGGCACTTTTAGACAAGGGTAAAAGTAAATAGAAAGGTCAATATTTTGGTAAAACCCTATTTTAGGTAACATTAAATAGATATTTTTACCTTTCCTAAAATTAAGCTTAGGACACCATTAATAATGAGCTTGCCTTTGGGTTTGAGTTTAGTTCAGTACTAGAACATGCCTTTGATCAAATTACCTAGGAATTTCCTACATTATTTTTAACATGGACATAATTACCATTACAAGATTTAGATTCATAATTATTAGGATCTATTGAATAACCAATCCAACTAGAGGACTTTGTAGTTGTAGGATAATTCACATCATTGACAACCATTGTCGAACATGGATCAACTCTCCTCATAAAATATAATATATAAGTCAACATCAAGATTCCAGAAAACCTACAATGGAATAAATTAGGTGCATCCCTCACTAAGGAGGAATGTGATTTTTTTACATCCCTTTTGAGGGAATTTGTTGACATTTTTCATGGACCTATTTATACATGCCTAGTTTAGAATCTACCTTAGTTGTACACCAGCTTGTTTTGCATCTTGATGCCAAACTTGTGAAACAAAAATTTTGCAAGATGTATCCTCATATTTCTATATTAGTAAATAAATAATTACAAAAACTTTTGGAATTAAGGTACATCTAATCGATTCATTATTCAAATTTGATCTCAAATATCATGCCTGTTAGTAAGAATCCTAAAAGAATCAGAATCTACACTGATTTTAGAGATATAAACAAAGCTTGCCCCAAATATGAATTTCCTCTACCAAATATCGACATGATATTTGAATCCACATTGGGGTATGAAATGCTTTCACTTATGGATGGATTTTTAGGGTATAATTAGATTAGAATCATGTCAAAAGAACAATACAAGATAGCATTCACCACTACATGGGGAATGTTTTGTTATCAAGTTATGTCATTTAGCCTAAAAAATTTTGGGTACACATACCAAAGATACATGACAATCATTTTTCATGATATTATGCATGAAATTTTTGAAGAATATATCGATGACATATTGGGTAAATCAAATACTTATTTTAACCATCCAATCATACTAAAAAAGTATATTTGAAATACTTTTTGAGTAAAAGGTCAAAATCAATCCTAAGAAGTACATCTTTAGGGTCACTTCATTCAAATTATTAGGCTTCATTATCTCTCATCAAGGCATTGAATTTGATCCTAACAAAGTACAATCCATTACTAAGATGTTGAGAACTTTTAATTTGAAGTAGTTCCATATTTTTCAAGGCAAAATCCAATCTATCAAATGCTTCATTTCATAGTTGGCCAACAAATTCCAACCCTTCACTCACTTACTGATTAAATGTGTTACATTTCTTTGGGATGAAGACTGACAGAAAGATTTTTAGCACCTAAAGTAATATCTTGCCAATATGCCTATTTTATTACTACCAATGCTAGGAAAACCATTTCTACTGTACCTATCTACCATAGACAAATCACTGTGGGCACTTCTAGCTCGACATGATGACAATGGAAAAGATCATGCTATGTACTATCTAAGTTATACATTGATCACATATGAACACAACTATACACCAATATAAAAGTATTGTTTAACTATGGTCTTTATATCCCAAAAGCTATGGCACTACATGCTTAACATAATAATTATTTTCAAAATAGATCCATTCAAGTATCTACTATCCAGGATAGCTCTGTAAAGATGCATGGCTAAATGGATCATGCTTCTAAACAAGTTTGAGATCGAGTATGTCAACTAGAAAGCTATAAAGGGATAGTTACTTATAGATTAGATTATTAAATTCCCCCTTGAAAATAACAAGCCACTCACTTTTCAATTCCCAAACAATTCCATCATCACCATCATAGAAACACCTCCTAAGGAGTATCACTAGAAGTTGTAATTTCATGGATCATTCAAATTGCATAGATGAGTGGTAGCCCTATTGTTTATTACACCATAGGGGGATCTTATCCCTAAATTATTTTATATTAGATTTAATTTTACTAACAACATGGTTAAATATGAAGCACTTGGTATAGGGCTTTATCAAGTGGTACAATGGAATATTCAACATCTCATGGTTTATGGTGATTCTCAATTAATCATCAATCAAGGTATAAACCACTTTCAAATAAAATATGACAAGCTTGTGCCATACAAGGCCATGGTGGACACTCTTAAACAAAAAATTACCAACATATAGTTTGAACACATACCTCATGCTAATAATAGGATAACAATACTATAGCTACCATCGGCTCTTTTATCCACCACATAGATACAAAAAAAGAATATTGATTCCTCATTGAAAATATTATAGTGCCTACTCATTAACCTTTAATCATTGTAATTATCTATCATATTGTTGATCCCACATCTATTTGGTACTTAGACATATTTAACTACCTTCATGACCATATCATGCCACTAGACGTATCACACAAACAACATAAATATTTTACACATTAAGCCTCTCATTATACCTTACTTGGCCCAACCCTTTATCATCACAACTTTGATGAAACTCTTCTTCATTATTTATATTTGATAGAAGTTATATTATCATTGAGGGAAGTTCATGAAGGATTATGTGGTTCCCACATTAGTGGGGTTATCCTAGATAAAAATATCCTATGTACCAATTATTATTGGCCAACTATCGAAGTGAAAGTAACTACATATGTCAAAAAGTTTGAAAAATGTCAAAGGTATGCCAATTTAATTCATTCCTTGACTAAAAAACTCAAACCAATGCTTACACCATGGGAATTTGTAATATGGGGACTTGATCTCATTGGGAATATTAAACCTACCTCATCTTATGGCCATAAACAAATCCGTACTACCACTGAATATTTTATTAAGTCAATTGAAGCTATACCCTTCACTTACATGATTAGAAAATGATTTCCAAATTCATCTTTAACCATCTCATCTGCCACTATGGTATCCCATCTAACATTATATATGATAATGGTGGATCATTTAATAACAAGGATGTAAAAATAATTTATGTCGAGTACAACATCACTCAACATTTTTATATGACATATTACCCACAAGATAATGGTCAAGAAGAGGCATCCAATAAAACCATCATCAACATCCTTAAAAATATTTTCAATGATGTTAGATGTGATTATTATCTCCAAATATTCCATCTCCTTTGGGTATATAATACTAATTATTATACTCCAACCAGAGCCAATCCATATTCCCTAGTTTATGGTACTAGAGCCATTATTCAAATCGAGGTTGAGTTACCTTATTTGCATATCTCATTGAAACACATTCTGGATGATGAATATTATAGAGTATCTCACCTTCAATATATATATTTACTTGATAAAAAATGCATGGTTGCCATCAACAACCTTCAAGCATACCAAAATAGACTTTGTGGCTAATATAACTGGTGGTTCAAACATAGAGAGTTTGAGATTTGGGATCTCAAAGAAAAACAAAAGAACACCACAACCAAGATTAAGAAGAGCAAGTTCAAACCCAATTATATAGTCACATATTTCATTATTTCTAATTATAGATCTGAAACATATAGGCTTGCCACACTAGATAAAGATGAACTTGATGATCTTATGAACATAATACACCTCAAGTGTTATTCCACTTAAGGGACCTGAATTATTATATATGATGCTAATTTATGTTATACCATATCATCATCTTATTTATACCATAACATAAACCATTATACCATACCTTCACTAAAGACTTCCCTCCCTCCCTCACCCCTTTGACCTTGGTTCTGCTCCATTGGTTCTTTGGGAAACTTCTATAAGGGGATTCAAATTAAGTTTTAGTAGTTGATTCAATATTATATATAAAGGTAATATCTTAGACTAGTATGAAAGTGGTTTGGCAGTTGCATCCTTCATTTTTTGTTTCATTTCATTACAAGCATTATTTATTATAACCAACTTTGGGTAAATTAGTGTTTCACTATGTGATACTAAATATAACTAACTTTGGTCAAATTAGTATCATTAACTTATGCCATTATTTCCTAGTTATAATTGCTTATGATCAAATTAGGAATAACACCTTTACCATTCCTTACCATATTCCCTTGACATTTATATAATCTATTGTGCCATTTGCCTCATTCATGAAATCGTTGCTACCTAGTCAAATTCCTCCACTGTGAAGGTGGAACTACAGTGACTTGAGGTCTCATTCTAGGACTATGTAAGTAATTCTCAATTCATGTTGAGGTCAGCTCAATCACCCTCTTTCCCATACTCTCACCATTTTTTGAACATGTTTCAACGACACTCTCTCCATTTAGTGAGTTGGATCCTTTAGCATCTCATCATTTTTAATCGATTTGAGATACATACAAAATTTCAAAAACATTTATAAAAGATTAAATAAATCCTAAAAGACACAAAATCATGAAAATTACCTTAGAATTTCTATGAGAGATATAAGTCCATCCAAATTTTCAAGTTGGGATATCTTATTTGTTATATTATTTCTAGACCACCTTGGTCTTTTTCCTCCCATTTCTAAGAGAGCTACATCATCCTGAGGTCTTCACATACTATATAGTCAACACTTGGATACATGGGGTATCTTGGGTTAGCTTAGCCACACCTTCCTTTCTTTTTCAACCATTTATTTTCCTTAACGATCTTAGGACTCCTAACTATTTCATGAGTAACCACTTCTCACTTATTTTTACCATCCTTATTGGTCTTAGACATACTCTCTCATTATTTTATGAGTTCATATTATGAGTATTACGTATTTTAATTTGATACACTAATGGCCCTCAACTTCATCTTATGCTCTTCCCATTTTATGAGGCATTTCTATTTTAATTCTCTCACCATTTTATGAGTATTCTCTATTTCAAATACTCTTGGCATTTTGTGAGACCATTCCCTTATTCCTATACAACTCAATCATGTTTTTATCTATCATCATTTTCTTATATCCAATATCCTGAGAGAACTACATTGGGCTTAAATTTCACATTGTATCTTGTGTCTATGTAAATATGTAGGCAACATCTACTTACCTACTTCATCTAGAGTCAGCTCATCTACCCCTTCCTTTTCTTCTATTCCCCCCCATTTTTTCTATTTGTGTTATTGTCTCCCATAACCTAGGGGAATATATGTCATCTTTTTTTGTCATTACTTCCCTATAGCTTAGGTTAAACCTTGTGCCATCATTATTATGTTATAATACCTATGTTGTTATTCTCTAGCTTAGGGGTAACCGGGTCTCCAAGAGTAAGACCTCTATTACACATACATGAAAAATTTGTTTTCTATTTACACTAGCATTGTGATTATCCATTGTTTGTGTTTGTTTCCTTTTGTTCTTGTTGTTTTGATTATTTTGTTCACTTTTTGTTGGTGTTTTATTGTGTTTTTTGTTTATTGGTGTTTTGTCTTCTTATTTATTTGTTTTTTTACTTTCTTTGTTGTGCCTTGACTTCGTATATCTATGTTCATTGGGTGATTCCTTGTGCATGATACTTAAGTCCATCCATATTCATACATTAACATTATCATCATGGTTTTTATCATTGGTTCATTATTTTTAATTGTTTATTGGATTTCATATCAGTCCTTATGTATATTTTGGCTAATTTATCATGGTATTTTACATCATGACGCATACCATTATGTGCTACAATAAAAATCAGCTTGGTAAATCATAAAAGTAATGATGTCATGCTCCTTATCCTTAGTCACCTGACAAATTCCCAATTTATCTGACCATTTCCCAAATACATATTAATTAAATAATGAAATAATTTTCATCCTTTCTAGTTAGAATGTGCATCTCCATACTAGTAGGAAGCCCTAATTTATGCCTCTCCTTTGTAGAAGCTTACTCTTACTTCATGCATATAGATTCTGTATGTAAGCCCCCTTTTCCAATTTTCCATATTATCCCAAACTATCATGCCAATGATTATAACCACTTTTAGTCAAATCATTATATTTCAATCTATCTGAATGTTAATGATTATAACCACCTTTGGGTAAATCATTATCCTTATCTTTCCCTATTGGGGCATGTTTTCATTATGCTAATGACTATAACATCTTTTGGGAAAATCTTTATCTCTATCTTCCCAACTAGGGCATATTTTCATTTTACTAATGATTATAACCACATTTGGGTAAATCATTATATTTTTACCTAGTTACGTTGATGATTATAATTGGCTTTGGGAAAATCATTATCTTTTTACCTAGTTACATCAATGATTATAATTGGCTTTGGGAAAATCATCATTTTTATCTTCCCAATTGGGGCATCTCATTATCACACTAATCAGAACCACCTTTGGTTAAATTATCCTTTTTCACCCCCATTTACCATTTGGTACCATCATTTTCCTTCTTTTTAGGGACCGATTATTGACCTTATTTGTTACCCACTCCTTTGAAGGGGAATACAGGGCTTATCCATTGCCTATTGGGGAATTAAGAATTAAATAAATTTTCATTATTTAAGAATATGTTAGTATTCCTATAACTTTCACCACCTTACCAAATAGGGGCAAACTATAGACACTTTATTCTAGACACAATTAGATTTCAACTAGACTTTAAACTAATTTCTACCAAACATTTCAAATTAAGCCTAAAATTCACTAAATGTCTTAATTTTATCTATGAATAATTTATTAATTCTCATAATTATGTTGATACATCACTATTTGGGGTATTATACCATACATAATAATAAACTCTCATGAATTCATCCCCAGTCATCTTACAACCTAACAACTAACAATTTGGCCTATGGACCCATTAAGTGGGGAACTTAAATAATTCTTAAAAGAGATAAAGTCATAATCAAAATGAATTAAAAAATTAAAATATATTGAATTCTTATCTAAATAATCTATTTTCAATTAATGAATATCTAAAAATGGAAATTCAAAAATTCAAAATATCAAGCGTATTCATTAGTGCCTTTATGAGTTATCAAGCTCTCACAAAATATCTAATTTGTGAGCCATGCCTATTAAATGAAAATAATAATTAAATGTACCTTCCTTAACTCAATTATATTTAAATTTAACTCAACTATATTTAAATTTAACTCACCTAGATTTAGTTTGAGCTCATTCCATGCTTAAATCCTAACCTAACTCAACCTGGGTAAGAGTTAATTTTAGAGGCTATAAATACAAGGCCTTGCCTCTTGATATTTAATTTTTTTTAGTGAAATTTTATTATTCCAAAATACCTCCAAAAATATCTTTTGTTGTAAATTTATTATCCTCAAATAGATGCAATAAACCTTTCTAGTAGTGTTACCTTGCCAAATTCATAAGCCAAGCTAAGCCAATCAACATTACTAAGGTGTCGAGGAAAGGTGAAACAATATAGATTCATTGATAAATATTTATTGATCACATAGTTGAGAAAGGAAATTAAAAAATACATTTTGGTGCTCCAAGGAAGGTAAAAAGATGATTTGTTTTATTTTCTAGTTGTGTTTTCATTGTATGATTGTTACATATGCTCTCTCTAGGGTCTGGGCTGGTTTTGATTGGATTTAATTAAATAACACTATACTAATCTCCCCTATATGTATTTATTATTCACAAAAATTAGAAGGATAAGAAAAGGGTAAACACAAAATATGGAGTTACTTTATGTTAGGTTCACCAATTTATATACACTTAAAAGCACATGCTAAATTATGTACTTGATTTATTAAGGTCAGGCCAAGACAACCAACATAATAGATGGGTGATGGATATAACTATGGATTGGGTTAATTTTTAAGTTGAATTGTATTTGTAATGGGTGGTTTAAATCAGTTCTCATGAAGGAACCACAAGGCTTTTTTAATGTTATGTTGCTTATTGAGAGCATCTAATTGTGTGTAAATGATGTTCGAAGGTCCCTCAATGTTTGAGATAACAAGGATATGAAGTTAATAATAAATAATAGTATTGGGTAAATTGGGGTGGTTAGGCTAAATGAATCTATGGATGAGATCATATATACTGGGTTGAATACACCTAGTAAATGTCATCAAAAAATGTGAATGATATATGATGAGTGTAGACCCAAGGAGAAGAAAAGGGATTGGAGGTGAGGCTATAGGATTTAATCATGTTATATTGGATACCTTTTTTATTTATCCTCTAGGTCACTGAGAACATCAATGATGAGGTGGGTAATGGGTGTAACACAAAAAAATTCAATTATCGAGTTAGCATTAATATCTTATTGTTTATTGATTATAGAACCAGGTGCTCTAACCCTGGGTTAAAGACCTTATTTGAAAATAACATGTGTCATCCAAAGGAAAATATGAAAAGTATAAGTTTATGATATTATATTGTTAAAAAAATTATGAAATGAAACATTTTACTATTGAATCAAGGTTTTGGAGATCTTATACAGTTTGATAAGGCGTTTAGTAATTTGATTATTTTTGTCATTTTTGGAAATATAAGGATGAAATGAAAGATAAATAATTGATTAAATTAAATAATAGAAATTAAATAATAATATATAATTGAAATAAAAATGAAATAATACTTGTTTTGTTTTTTTGTTTTTTTTTAAATTTTAAATGCATGCAAGGCAAAAGGGAGATATCTACTTTAACTTTGTAAATGTTATTTTTATACTTTTCCTAAGTCAAAGATAAATGATTTATAAATTTATATAATAATTAAAAATAAATTTTCACTAAAATGAAAGTAACACAAAATAATTTTTGTATCTAAAACATAAATACCACTCAAAACCCAATAGTTCTTTTTCATGTGCAAGCTAAAACAAATTTTTAATATTCCTAGATTGGATGCACACTAGATATGATTTTTTTTAAATTTTTAATGGAATTATTGTTTAAATAATTATTTTATTCTATTATGGTATTAAAAAAAAATTATTTATTTGTTAAAAATAATCTAAATTAATACTGAAAAAATCTTGTCTATCTAGGTTGATCTATGGTTTTCTAGCTATTTGTGTGTGTGTGTGTGTGTGTGTGTGTGTGTGTGTGTGTGTGTGTGTGTGTGAAAAGATTTCAATTCAAAACTAAAAATTGGTTGTTGCAATGAGTAAAATTATGTGTGACCTTTGTGTAATTTAAATTTAATTTTAAAATATTGATGAAAATGTATTCGAATACTATGTATTACATGTCAAATGATATTGAGGCATTTTGCATGTTGTGATAAGTCATGACACTCACAATATTGAATCATAGTGCATAGAAGTGCAAAGATTACAAAATCATGTGAAGATGCATGTGAATTAAAACACATAAATTATGATAAAAATATACATTATTATACTAAGTAAAATAATTAAATATTTCTATGATAAAATCTAAAGGATAATGAATTTGATTTTGAATCCTTGTGAATCTCAAAGTATGAGTTTACATAAATAGAGATAAAATATGAATCATAACCAATTTTCATGAATAAACTCAATTAAAATCTAATTTATATGCATACATTCAATTTTAAATCAATTTTTAGATGGTCATTCAATAAATATTTTTATATTTAGAGAGAACAATTGATCAAATAATTATAAATTTAGACAATTATTCCATGAATCCTTGAATTCTTCTTAAATTTATCCATAGAATATATGGGTCCTTAGCCATAAATTAATGGGGGTGTGTTTGGTAAAATATAATGAATCATAATCCTAATTAATCCTAAGGTCTTGCTCACTTGGTCACTACTTAGAAATTAAATTGAGAACAACCTCAAAATTGGTAAATGCATTTACATTCTATTGAGAAACTATAAAAAAACATATCTTCCAAAACTCCTTATAGGATTATCCATAATACACGTATGAATACAAACACAAGGTCAAAGTTAAATTCAATCAAGTGCCAAAATCTGAAGCATTACATTACATTCTAGTGAATAATGATTAATCATGCACACACCTAGGTGAGATAATTACATGAAGTTTGAACCCTCTTCAAAACATTATAATATAAAAAATTCCAAAACACTAATTGTGGAATGGTTTTGTCTATCCAACCCATATTTTTAACCCATTTTTCCATGTCAATCTATTGTCAAAAGTGAATATAGGATTTTAATGCAAATAAAATCAAAATTAAAATTTATACATAGGACTGATGACAATAAAGTATATATAAATCATATATAAATTTAGATGCATAAATATATGGTATAAAAACTAGCATATTCAACATGGATAGTGTTCATAGACAAAGGATAGTAATAGTTTATGTAGATACTGAATTTTTTATGACATTTACATAGGTTTTTACTTTCTATTTCTAGATCCAAATAGTCACATAGTTGTTTTTAAGACTTCCATTGGAATTGAGTAGTATAAATCATAAAATCGCCTAAGTTTCCTTTCTTTTCTCTTTTCTTGGTCATTTCTATATTTAGTAAGTGTAACCAATCTACACTTTTACATTCAAATTTTTATGGTTTATGTAATATCTTATACAATCTAAATTTCATTAGTTTTATGTTATTTAGATAGCTTAAATGTTAAAATAAATAAAACATTAAAAACTGAGTATTTCAATAGATATCATGAGATATTATATCTAAAGGATAATTTTGTAATTAATTGCATCCATATCATGTAAATTGAGTTCTTATTGCACGCCCTATTTAACCAATTGAGTATGGCATAGAATTTCACATGTAGTTGGGGCTAAATGCACCTATGTGTAGTGAAGTAAATCTATATTATTTAAATTGGTGATCCAATTGCATGCCATATTTAATACACCAATAATTCTAGTGAATCTCACATGTAATTATAACTAAAGGATCCTTGTATGAAATGAATCATGTCCATATTATGTCAATTGGGGCTCTCGTTATAGACCATATTAAATCAACCTAGTATTTATTAAATCTCACATGTAAATAGGTATAACGGTGCCCTATGCATGATGAATCACATCCAAATCATGTTATTTTAGGCTCCCATTAATTTCAAATGGAAGAAACAAAATATTTCATCAAATCTCAAGTGTAATTTGGGCTAAACAAGAACCATGTAACATCTTACATCTATCTCATATCAATTGGATATTATTACACACCTTATTGGAACAACCAAATATTGATTCAAATATCATATATAAATAAGGATAAATAATTTTGATGCACAATGAATCACCTTCACCATATTTCGATTGGGGTTCCCATTTCTCACCATATTTAGTGAACTAGGTATTGTGTTGAATCTCACATGTAACTAGGGCTAAATGATCCTCGTGCAATGAGTCAATTCCATCTTATGTCAATTATGGATCTAATTTCACACAAAAATTAACCAACCAAGTATTATGTCTAATATGACATTAATTAGCTCCAAATGAGCCTCATGTAATAAATAACATTGATATTATTTAAATGAATCACATGAAAATGAGGCCAAAAGAGATTCCAATGAATCACATCTATTTTATCTCAATTTGGGTTCCATTACATATTGTATTATGTGAAATCTCATGTGAAATTAGGGATAAATGAGTCTCATTCAATGAATCACATCCACATTATGGAAAATGGTTCTCCCATTAACATCACATTAAACCAACTCATTATTATATCAAATTTCATGTGTTTAATTAGGGCTCAAGGATCCATTTTTTCAATTGATCACATCTGTATTATTTCAATCATGGATCCTATCACATGCCATGTTTAACTGACATATTAATGTGTGGAGTCTCGAGTACAATTAGATCCAAAGGAACCTTGTGTAATAAATCATGTCCATCTTATGTAAATTTGGGATCCCTTTTCATACTATATTGAATTAGACAAGTATTTCAAAAAATATCATAGTAAATTAGGTCTAAAGGATCCCCCATGAAATAAATCACATACACCTTATGTCAAATATGGCTCCCATTGCATTCCCTAATAAATCAACCAAGCATTATGTTAAATATCATGTGTAATTAAGGCTAAATGAGCCCCATACATAATTAATCACATCCATATTATGTAAAATTAGACTCCCATTGAATGTCATATTTAAAAAACTAAATATTACATCTAATCTCACATGCAATTTGGGCCAATGGATCCTTGTGTGTAAGAAATCACATTCATTTTTTCTCAATTGGGCTTTCTTTTTAATGCTATATTAAGCCATGCAAGTATTACATTGAATCTCAAACATGATTAGGGAAAAAGGATACCCGTGCATATGAATTACATCAATATTGTGTTAATTTTAGATCCCATTGCATTTAATATTTAACTAGTTAAGTATTTCATATTATCTCATGTCTAATAAGGGCTAAATTAGCCTCATGTAATAATCGAGTCCATCTTATGTCAATTATGGCTCCCATTGTATGCCATATTTAATCAAACGAGTTTTTCATCTAATATCACATGTAAATAGTCCCAAAATGTCCCCTTGTAACAAATCACATCCAATTTATGTCAATTATAGATTATATTATATGACATATTCAAACAACCAAGTATTACATCAAATCTCACAAAATTAGGGGGAACATATCCTCATACAATGAATAACATATATTCTATTTAAATTAGGGATCCCATTATGTGCCATATTAAACCAACCTAATATTACATTAAATATCACACATAATTAGGGATAAAGGAGTCTCATATAATGAATTGGGTCCAAACTTTGTCAAATGGCTCTTCTATTACATAACATATTGAACCAACTAAGTATAAAATGATGGAATAATGGAAATATGAACATCTTATCGTAGATACAATACAAAATATAAGACATTTTCTTTGGCCTCATTATCCATTAGATGATCTTATTTACATGATTAGATATTGGTGGAATACAAATAAAGGGATTTGATTAATGTGTCAAATTCCACATGTAACTAGGGATAAAGGATATCCATGTGAAATAAATCATATACATATTGTGTTGATTAGTTTTCTTATTAAAATATATATTTAACCAATCAATTATTATGTTTAATTTCATGCATAATTTGAGCTAGGGTAGCCCCATGTGAAATGAATTGCATCCATTTTATGTCAATTAAGAATACCATTTCATGTCATATTGAATGATTCATCTATTTACATGTCAAATTTCATGTTCAAATGGGATAAATGAAACCCATGTAATGAACTACATACAACTTATGTCAATTAAGGATCAATTTCATGAAATATTGATCAAACTAAGTATTGCATCAAATTTTGTGCACAATTGAGTCCAAAGGATCCCCATACACAAGGAATGACATCCATATTATATATAGGGTCTCCAATTAGATTTCATATTAAACCAACCATTTATTTCACTAAATCTCACATGTAGTTATGGATAATGGATCATTTTACAACAAATCACATTCATATTTTGTTAATTTATTCTCCCAATACATGGCATATTGAACCAAATTTGTATTACATCAAATATCATATAAAACTAGGGACAAAGGAGCCCCATTTGTAACTAAACATGTCCATCATATGTCAATTTGGGATATTTTTTCACACTATATTAAACTAACCAAGTATAACATTGAATCTCATTTCAATTAGGGCCAAAGGATCTCAATACATAACAAATTACATTAATCACATGTAAGTTAATTCTATTAATACATTCCATATTGAACTAACATATTATCACATCAAATATCACATTTAATTAAGGCCAAAGGTTCCTCATGGAAAAATACACATTAGTCTTTAATTAATTGTGGATCCTATTTCATGCCCTATTGAACCAACTAAGTATTGTGTCAAATCTCATGTGCTATTTCAGACAAAGGATTCACATGTGTAATGAATCAAAACCAAATAATGTCAATTAAATTTCTCATTACATGCCATTATTAACTAATTGAGTATTTCATTAAATATCACATGATAACCTCAATGAGTAGTGAATTACCTACATTATATGTCAATTGGGCCTCACACTGCATGACATATTGAAAATATAGAGTATTATGTCAAATATAACATTTAATTTGGGCAAAAAAAACCCATGTGTAATGAATTAATCCCAAATTTTTTCAATAAGGTCCCTCATTGCATGCCATATTTAACCAACCCAGTATTTTATAAAATGTCATGTGTAATTTGGGCTAAAACAACCCTATGATACAAATCACTTCCATCTTCTATCAATTAGGGATCCCATTGCATGACATATTGAAACAACTTAGTATTTTTTAAATCTCACATACAAGTGGTGCATATGGATTGGTGTGTGAAATTAATCATGTCCATATCATGTCGATTGGGGATACCATTGCATGTGATTTAACTTTTTGGGAATAATAGAGTTTTATTCCTATTTTAGTTAAGGGTCTGGATTAATAAATCAGTATAGAATATATCAATAATTATAGTCCTAATTTATATTACTATTTATCTTTTTCACCTTTCTAAAAATAGCAAGAAATAGGAAGAAATATAACTTAGCTAGAAAAATAGATTAAGATGGTTGATACAGAGGTTGAAAATGGCTAAGCAGGATCGGGAAGGTGTCATAACCTTGAATCTATATTTCATTTAGTGAAAGGATAGGAGCATAAAAAATTGGAAACTTTGGTGTTCAATGTTGTTTTTTATTTTTATTAATGTCCAAATTGATCATATAGACCTAAAACATTTTAGGTAGTTGTGTTGTGCCAATGTGAGCATGCCTATGAAAAATTGAGTGCTCATCATTGATGGAACTTGCTATGGATCTAATTTTATATTCAAACCCTAACCTTTTATCATGCTTGATAAAATGATATTTGAGTCACTTGAGAAGAGGGGGGTTACTGTGTAATATTTACTGAACGTGCAATCCACACCCCTTGTGTGTCCATGTTACCTACATACTGATACTTTGAAGAGGGATCAAGTCATATCTATTTCTCCCACCTAACTTGTTTTGTGAAATAGTGTGATATAGATGCAAATTCCAAATTGATATTGTTTGAGGTGGTTAGAGATTAGTATGATTATTTGAGTATGTTTGTAGCTATATTGGGTGACTTTATGTAGACAATAGGGAATTTTGACTTAGTGCTTTGTCTATATTCTTATTTAGTTTGTAAGTTTGGTCACCTCTTTTGTAAATGAGCCTTGAGTGGGATTTTATAAGGAATAATTGGTCATGGGTCAAATGTATTTATGCAAGGATGACTTAATTAAGGATAAGGATTAGATGAAAATGATCATTGGGGCTCAAAGTGCAAATGGATAAGAGCATTAAGAAAAAGACACTTTGGTGCTCAATGCTATATTATAAATGGGGTGCTCTTACACTACAGGCTAAAGACCTGGGGGAATAGGATTGGTATAAGGAGTACTACCTATTTGAGGTGGAATGACTATTAAAAAGGTTTTAGATGATTGAAAATGAGCAAAAATGTGTCTAGAAGGGTTGCAAGAGCATGCAAAAAGGACTTATAGATGGGGTGATGCAAGCCACACTAAAAATACCAATTTTGACATTTTATATGACTACATTTACCCCCCCCCCCCCTTTATTCTAGTGATGCAACAAAGTAAAATTCTAGGATAAAGGAAAAATAGAAAGCATACCTAAACTTATATGTGAGGGTGAAGCCCATGAAGATGTGCGATGTTGAGTGTGTATAGAGAGAGCATAGTATGAAGCATAAATCTAAAAAATAAAATGAGTATATTCATTCATACTAGACACACTATATTTAAAATAAGAACATATAAAGGCTAGGTAAAAGAGAGGAAGAGAAAAGAATGAATACTCCTCACTAGGTATGTGAACTAATACAAAATGTATTTTGTTGTTGAGTGATGCTAAGTGATGTTGGGCATGTGTTGTACCAAGATTAATATCATGAACAAAGTTGAGTGCTTAATTATTTGAGGGTAGCTCAAGAATACAAAGGCCAGACCTTTAGATCCATTTTCACCCACTAAGTATGAATATCTATGATTATTCATATGTTAATCAATGTTTGGACTGAGTGCCTAACCCCTATAAGTAGGTGGTTCAATAATACAAAGGCTAGCTATTCCTTTATCTCCATCATTGCCCACCATGTATGAACTATGAACTGATACCAGTATGAATATGTGTCATATGAAATGGCTCATGAAGCCCATGGATTCTCTATAATCTGATAATGTGGAATGGATAGCCAAATGTGTACTAAGAACTAGGCCAATCTTGACCACTTTGAAAGGTGGATATTAGGATTGTATGAAATCCACTCTAAAACTAAGAACTAGGCTTATATGAAAGCCACTCTAAAATGATGTCAACCACCTATAGATGGAATATGTTAGGTAAGTACAAGGAATAATTGGGTAATAAAATGAATTGGAAAGAAAAGAAGGCAAATGTGTCATGTGTATTTCCCCCAATCACTAGTGTCTATAACATGGATTTTGATATGGAAGTTGTACCAACTACCCAATCTAAAATTAGAAGTGAGAAACCATCATGCCATGCATGATTCCCCATATATCTAGATTATTTTAGTAAAAATATATTGAATTTTCCCAATTTGAACTAGATTATAGTTGACGAACCTATAATTGACTTTACCTTTCTATCTATTTCTAAAAATTCTAGGTTATCTTCTGTTTGGATAGGAATGCAAAAAAGTGGACACTTTGGTGTCTGATGCTATAGTCCAAATATGGCACTCTTTTCCTTTACTATTTTTGATAAATATTCTATATTCTCCACTATTTTTTTGGTCTATTTTATGTGTTTTGACCTATGATTGCTATTTTAAGTGTCTTAAAAACTAATTTTGACTGGTAGAATACTTTGATCTCTATGACAACACCCTTGTTTGTTGCCCCCTCTTCTGAGGGTAAGAATGAATACCATTCAATTATATATTTTAGAATAAAGAACCCTATAAATGTGTTATTCTATCAAATTACATGATATAGAAATGACAATTCAAAATATGTCTCAAGATATAACATGTTTTGTATTAGAGATTGTAGATCAATAGGGGTATGCCTTGATAGATGTAACAATGCAATAGCCTATGCAGTTTACTAAACTAAAACTAAAAATTCAGTTAGTTTTCAAGGAGGAATGGAGCATGATGTCCATTATGGCATCCAAAAATGCAATATAATGCATGATGTGGATCATGGCATTGTAAATAATATAGAAGCAAAAAATCAAATAAGCACACAAACAAGAAGTAAAAAAATACAAAAAAGGCCAAGGGGCCAAGAAAACAAGGGATATAGGCACATGTCACTCAAACTAGGAAAATAAATCATACAAGGCATGTTTAAATGCTCAAATATACATACAAATGTAAACAAGCAAGATTGGGATGAGGACCACAAACACATACAAGAGTATAAGCAAAGGACATTGGCTAATGTCCTAAGGCACACACAAGTATACAAATAGGAAATGAGAAACAAAATCACATCTAGCTACTCAAAGTAATAAAGGAAATCATGTAAATGATGTAAATACTATCACATCTAACTAATCAAATCAAGAAGTGAAAGTATGTAAAACATGTAGTACAAGACTAGGTAGATGCTAAGAAATACACAAGTGTTATATACTACTGAGTGTTAATAGAATAATATGTGTAAGATATTAAGTAATGTACATCTACATGATAACTAGAGTGTGTAGTTTGGAATGACATAACCTGGATGGTGTAGTCATGTAGAAGATGACCCTGGTGGGTAGATATGTCAATGTATTTCTCGAATGTATAAATAGGATGCTCCCTCAATGGGTAGAGTGAATCAATCAAGGATTTAGGTGTCACTGCACATACTCAAATAAGATCAAGTGAAGCATGGTAATGTAGATAAATCAATAAACAATATCATAAAACAACAAAATATAAGTCTAGCATGGTAGTATAAATGTAAATCATGGATAATGCATATAGTTGAAAAGTTTTTTAGTGTTTTTGAGTTATTTGAATGTTTTTCTATTTTGACATGATATATCATTTTTGTTATTTTTAAATATTGAATTATATTTGGTATTTTTAAATAATCTATGTGCAAGTAAGTAAAAAGAACTATATACAAGAAAGTGAAAATAAACTATGTATAAGTAAGCTGATAAATTATGTACAAGAAAGACTGAAAAGAAATGATACTAACTAATGAGTCTCATAATAGACTCCTTATCATGGTGTCTTGTATCAAGGAGAGAGATCATGCATGTTCATGAAGCATGATGAAAGGGTTGAGATTGTGACTCTAAAAGCTATGTATGTTGTAAGTGCTCTAAAATATCTATAGTGGAAACCAACTATGGGGTCACCCAGTAACTCTAAAAAGTGGATGCAACTATACAGATCTTAGGGACCCATTTGGTAGTAGAAGAAGATATATAAAAAATTTCTTTGTGTGTAGAGGCATGAAACCTTAATGATACTACCATGGGTATGAATACTATAGCTAGAAACTATCTAGAGTCCTAAAAATGTCATTGATGTAGTGGTCACTCTAAGAGAGGCCTCCATGGAAGTGTATGAACTTTTTGTGATGGCAAGGGAGGCCTCGACTGTGTCTAAATATCAACTAGAGGAAGAACTATAACTAGTGAAGGAGCTAAAACTAGTGACTATAAAGTAGGATATGGTTCTAAAGTAGGGAGTGATAACTCATAAGGAAATCCACCAACTATAATAACCTAATTAGTGTGGATGTATTTCATGCATCTATTAATTTTAGAAGGTACTGCATAAAGTTTCTAGATCTATGGTTGACCAAGAAACATGTCAAAGATTCCTACACTAGGAATAATAGTAAATGGTGTGGCCAAATGTGTGGGACCAACCTATAGAGGAAATATAATCTCACCTAATGAATTATGTATGTCCCCACTAAATCCACTAATAATTTTGTACATCGAGGTGATATCCTAATCTAAATATCCAAAGTGATAAAGTAATGTCATAATACACATTTTCAAACTAGATCCATTATCTATGAGAACACTATGAATGGGATGGTGATCAATGTAGGTTTTAATAAAGAGTGCACAGTAATCTGAATCATCTTCAAATATCTCTTACTCTAAAAAGGAGATCAAAGGTCTAGCTAGAACTCTAGAATTATACACACCAATCATGTTGCTCAAAGGATGTGACTCAACTGATGGTTCTTGGTATGTAGCTAGTGGAGGGTGTGCATGATATGCATGGTGAAGACCTGATGTGTCCCCTATCTCCTATTTATAATGTTATGGGAAAGGATATGAGATTTTTTTCAAATCCTTGTAATATATTTACTTTGCTTGAAGAGGCTCAAGTGGAGTGCCAAAATCAATAAGGTTTCCATCTATCAATTCATGTATCTTGTGTTGTAAATTAATGAATTTATTCATTGTGTGGACTAGTTCCCTATGAAAATCATATAATGCATTCTAATCATATCAATTTGGTAGATACTTTGTCATATCAACTTCCCAAATAGGAAGGAGAGATAGGATATTGCCTTCCAATAGCTTCTGTAAGACTCTATTTGGAGATATTGCTAGATTTATAAAGGCTCACCAAGGAGGTACTAATAAAACCACTCATTTGAAGGGGATCTAAAGCCACATTAACTATAGGTTAATTTTTACTTTTGTTATCACTAACCTTTACTTTGTATGGTAATTTATTTTTACTTTTATTTATTGTTTTTGATATGCTTGTATAATTGAGTTTGATCATGGAAAGTAATTTGACTTCCATTTCCTTTCGTGTATGACATAACTCAATGAAATAAGAAATTTTTAAAAACATTATTAACTCATGCAAAGCTAGTAAAAAGGCTTTGTTTGAGGAGATCTTGTAATTCTTGATTGACCATGGGCCTAGTCATTTTAGCCAAGATAGTCTTATATCTAAGAACATAATATTTGGGATGCTCATTTGATTTTTTATTTTTTTTGCAACTTGGGCATAAGAAACCTTGTCACATTTTTTAATGATAAAATGATCTAGGAACATGTCAGCTAAAGGATTGAATTCTTTGACCGACTGATTTGATAGACTATAAAACTACTATAGAGCATAATAATTTAAACTCTATGGAAATATATTGGTTAGTAACTAGTCATTTGGCACATAGTACAAACATGCTACATGAAACTCTCTCAATTGTGTCTTTGGATCACCCTTCCCATCATATATAATGAGTTTGGATTGAACAAATCCTAGTGGCAAGGGTGTAGAAGTAATATGGCATGCCAATGGTGTATGAAGTAGAGAAAAAGAGTCCAAATCCTATGTTGGTCTAGAGATACTTTGCTCAAGATGTATCACCTTGGATTAAAAAGGTGTAATATCTTTTATAATTTCAACCGCATTAGGAGGTAAAAATGTACTAGCCATAATTGGTGTGCCACATATGAAGGTTGGGATGCTATAGGGGGTTGTTGAGACATAGTTGTCCCCATAATTTCATTTGGAATTGGTTGTTTTATGGTTTGAGAGGATTGACCATTATTTTATTTTTGTTTTTATTATTATAGTATTTTAAGCATATCATCTTTCAGTTAGGATTTTTAGTTAAAAGGTCTTGAATTTTCCCCTTATCAGTTTCATCAAAGCCAATATATTAGGACATTGTTAAAGTAGGAAAACAAAGTAAAAGTGGATTGAATATTTTTGCAATAAGTTGTAATAAAAAAATGTGATGGAAGGAAAGTAATGAATAAAGGAAATGTAAAGTCCTAAAAATATCAAACTGGAATATACATAAAAAGGATATGAAGCTTACTAACATGTAAGGTGATACCTCAAAAACATAAGAACCTAGTATATTCAACTAGGGTTAAAAAAAAAATTAAAAATTACTATGGTAAATTTTAAAACTTAAATGTGAAATTATGATTTATATATGTAATAATTTTTTTTAAAAAATGCTAAAATTAGCAAAAAAAATTCCTTAGGGTTTCTAGGGTTTTTGTGTGAAAATAAAGTAATTCGGGTTAACCAAATGATTTAAATTTTCTAAGAATAATGGAGTTTTATTCATATTTTAGTTAAGGGTTTGGATTAAGAAATTATTACATAATATATAAATAATTAAAATACTAATTTGTATTATTGTTTATCTTTTTCACCTTTCTAAAAATAGTAATAAATAGGAATAAATATAACTTATCTAGAAATCAAACTGAGATGGCTAATATAGAGGTTGAAAATGGTTATGCAGGACTAGGAAGGTGTCATAAAATTGAATCTATATTTCATTCAATGAAAGGATAGGAGTGCCAAAAAGTGGATGCTTTGATGTCCAGTGATGTTGTCCATTCCTACCACTATTTTCCAAACTGATCATAAAGACCTAAAACTTTTTGGGTAGTTGCATTGTGCCTGTGTGAGCATGCATGTGAAAAATAGAGTGTTTGTCATCAAAAAAAATTATTTTGGAGCTGATTTTATCTTCAAACCATAATGTTACATCATGATTAATAAAAATATACTTGATTCACTTGAGAAAGAGGGGGGTTAGTGTGTAAGATGTACTGAATGTGAATTTGGCATCCCTTATGTGAGAACGCTACCTACATACCAATAATCCAAAGAGGGATCAAGTTATATGTAGTTTTCCCACCTAACATGATTTTTTCAATAGTGTGATGTGGATGCAAATGCTAAATTGATAGTTTTTGATGTAGTTAGGGACTAGTATGAGGATTTGAGTATGTTTGCAGTTGTATTGGGTGACTGTATGCAGAGGATAGAGAATTTTGCCTTAATTATTTTTTTGTATTATTGCTTGCTTTGTAAGTTTGGTCACCTCCTTTATAAATGAGCTTTGAGTGGGTTTTTTTAGGGAGCAATTGGTCATGGCTCAGATGTATTCATGTTAGGTAAACCTAATTAAGGATAAGGACCGGATGAAAATGACTGTTGGGGCTCAAAGTGAAAATGGACATGAGCTCTAAAAATGATACACTTTGGTTCCCATTTCTATATTCTAAATGGGGCACTCCTATCCTATAGGCTTGAGACCTGGGGGAACATGATTGACATGGGGAATATTGCCTGGTTAAGGTGGAATGACTATTTAGAAGGTTTTGGATGACTGTTAATGAGTAGAAAGGTGTATAAATGTTTCAAGATAATGTAAAAATTACCTATAGATGAGGTGTCATAAGCCATACTCAAACTACTAGTTTGGACATTTTATATGAATACAAAATGTCATAATTAATAAATTAAGTATTTCATTAAACTTTAGGATAAATTTTGTCAAAATTATATTCATGAAATAAATCACATCCACCATATGTCAATTACATCTCCCATTACACCCCATATTGAATAAGATAATTATTGCATCAAATATCACTCAATTAGGGCCAAATGAGACCTATGTATGTTGGGAGAATATGATCAAAAATAAAAATATCCTCAAATATAGTAAAAATAATATACCATACTAGGACCAACTAAATACAAGAATCTATGCCACAAATTAAGGTGGAGGTTCTAATAAAGATTTATTTGTTATAGGGGTATCAAGGATATAATAAGGAAATTGCATGCAAGGGATTAAAAAATAAGGGATACATAAATCTAAGATGGTAGAGTTTAAACTAATAAGATAACTACCAAATTACTATAATGGTTGTAGTTACATACAAAGGTAGTTTAAACTAACCTAATCATGGATAAATTAAATATAAGTATGGTTTTATCATAGACATAGATAACCTACTCTAACATAATCTATGTAAGGAAAGAAGTAAAAAAAAACATAATATTCTAAACATATGCATAATATATCTATCTACTATTTTTTTTAAAGATAGATTACAGACATGGATACTTATCATGAGTAAGCTTGTTAGTGTATCAATCTCCCCAAGGATCTAGTGTAAATTTGCAAGAGATATTATAGGTGAAGACCTAAAATTTCAAGGATGAATACCTAAGCATCCTTAATTAGGGATTATAAATAGTAATGGGTACTTCTTTGGTATAACTTCCTTCTATTGAGCATCAAATACCTTGAGTAGGTTTATAATTCTAAAAGAATAAGCTCTTATATCCAAATTCCTTGTATATACTTGGGGAAAAAAATTAGTGGACAAAAAAGACATGTGAGTGATTTTATCCTATAAAAATAATATTTTTAAAACCTATAAATACAATTCAAATTCTTTAAATTAACCTAATTTAAATGTTCATGCAATCAATCTAGATCAATTAGATATAATAAATCAATAAAACATAATATTGGGTCTTCTATGCCAATCTAATACACAATAAATTAATTATATCAATCATTATTGCTTTAGTAGGAATACTTGAAACAACTAAATATATAGGGTTTATTTAATAGGAAGAATATTAGATCAATCTTGTCAAATTAGTAGGAAATATAAAATCAAGATTGATTTAGTTACGATAACTCAAAACACTAATAAAAATAAGAGGAAAGAAATGAAAAGAGACATAAAGGAGGCTTAACTTATGTAAAGGCATGATTATAATGATATGTAGGTATGATAAGATAATATGGATATCTCTTATAAAATAACAACAATGAATCACACCCGTTTCCTAGTGCATTTATTAGGATGTGCACTATAAGATATTGATGTGTCAATAATTCTTACAAAATATATTTTTATTAATTTAAAAATATAAGTGTATGCATATGACCCAACCAAAGTTGATCATTTTTAAAATAATGTATTGCAGGATAATGTTTTGGGAAAGAAATGTAGCAACATAAAATCATAAAATTAAATGCTATAGAAAATGATGATAAAATGAGGTAAATGAAATAACATTTATAGGAATTAGTGAGGGCCTAATTAAACTAAGGAATGAACACATCATTCCACATAATAGTACTTATATGAGAGAAATAGTTTCACCAAAAAAATCACATAGTATTACACTAATGGAATATATAATTAACATGTGTGAAACCAACAATAATTGAATGAAAAAAATATTCTCTAACAAATTATATCTTTATAGATACTAAAAACTAATCTTTGATACTCAATAATTACAAGCTTGACACACATTTTACATACATGAATTGAGCACTTAAATAAGGTCCTAATTCTCCATCATCTCACACATGTATGATAATTTATGAGTCAAACCTTTTATTATGATGTCAAAAATATACAAAAAATTCACTGTATATTTAAAACCTATGAAATATACTACATAAACATCTATAGACTCTTAGTTCACTCTACTTGTAGACATGTTAGTTTCAACAAAAAGGCCAATACTACCACTTGATATTTATGAACATTATTAGAACTGATCCACTCCCAAAAATAACTATTTTACAACTTTAATCCAATTCTTAGGGTCAGTCCATAGTCCTAGCATGTTGGTAGCATGAGGAATTACTCAATTATATCCATATATAAAAAAATTAATGTCTCATTCAAAGGAGAATAAGCACTTATCATAAATAAATATATACACTATTTCACACTGAGAAAATCTCTACCCTAGTCTTCACAATTTTCAAACATATCATTAGGAGGAATCACAATCCAAGTGTGAAGCACTCAAAATCCAAGTCAAAACAAACATTTTCAAGAAAAATATTAATCATTAACTCCATACATATAATGAATCATCAAAATTATACAATCAAATTAGGTGGGAGAGATACATATGGATCAATTTCCCTTAGTTTATTAGATATGTAGGTAAAAATTAATCATCAAGTTGGGGTTATTGGGATCAACTTAGCCTATTACACTTCCCCCTTTTTTATAGGTTTCTAACCCTCAAAATCACATCTAGGATTTCAATCCAAAGGAGGATAATTTTTGGAATTGTACATGTCATTAGATTTGAGGATAGTAAATATAGAGTAGATAATATAGTTATAGGTGACCATATAGCAACTGTGTCACACTTTCACACATGTCAGTATTGATAAATGATATTAACCTAATTCTACAAAACTTACTTAGTGTAGGTAGCATATCAGTTCCCAAACTGAGAGAACCAAAAGTGTGTGTATCTCTAATTTCCACTTATAAAACACAATCATATTTTTTCAATCAACCAAAATAGCTAAGTATCATGACCTCTTTAGTATTGTTCATATTTATCATATGCCCTTATCAAATCAGAATAATCAATTATTAATCATTTATGTTCATATGTACTTGAGTGTCGCATATTATAATTTGAATTCTATTTCAAATTTATATATCAATTATATTAATCTACCCCATTAATTATAGTTAGTGAAAATATATTGGTGAACCCATACACATCAAATATTACAAAGACATAGGTTTTCCTTTATAGTTTAGAATTTCAGCCTTAGGGTTTTATTTTTAGACATGATTTTTTATTTTCCCTTCCCCTGTATACAAATCAAAAACTTATATATTTTGCTCTGGATTTTTCCCACTCATTATCCTATTAGGTTTATTCTTTTATTAATTTATATTTGGATCAAAATGGATTTATTTTGAAAACACTCTAAGGTCTTTGATAGTTATATCGAGTGGATGAAAACCCTATTTTTTTCACCAAATAATATACAAATTTTATGGAATTTATAATTTAATATGTTTAGTAAATTCAACTTAGAGGACAAATAATGTACCTATTTTAAACTAAATAAACTACATATATATATATATATATATATATATATATAATCTTAGTTTAGTCTACATGTACACATGTTAGTTTTCCAAAATGGCTAGTACTAACACTCGATACAGACCGATGTCAAAACCAATCCACTCCAAACAATAGTTATTTTTTAAATGTAAATCAATTCCTAGGGTTGGCCCATAATCCTATAATGTTAGTTACATGAGGAATTATTTAATTATATCCATATATAAATAAATCAAGGTATCATTCAAAGGGTAATGGGAACTTATCAATAATAAATATATACATTATTTCACACTTAGTGAATCTACCATGTTCTTCCCAATTTTCAAACATATCACTAGGAGGAATCACAAGACAAGTATAAATAACTCAATATTCAAGTCAAAGCAAGCATTTTCAAGAATCAATATCAATCATTAACTCCATATATACAGTGAAGAATCATGATTTCACACTCACACTAGGTGGGAGAACTAAATGTGGCTTGATTTCCCTCCTTGGAGTATTAGATACATAGCCATTAATTAATAATTAGTGGGGGTGATTGGGATCATCTTATCCCTTTAAAATTACCCCTTGTTTTTATCTTTCTAATCATCAAAATTACATATATGGTTTCAACCTAAAGGAGGATTATTAAAAGTGTGCATGTCATTAACTTTAAAGATAGTAAACATAGAGCTAGCAAAGATAGTCATAAGTGATAATATACTACTATGCCATAGTTTCACTTAGATGAGTATTAATCAGTGATACTAAATTAAATCTCCAAAACTAACCCAACATAGGCAATACATTAGTTCTAAATAAATCATACCAAAGGTTTGTGTATCCATAATTTCCACTTCCAAAACACAATCATAATTAGTCAATCAACCAAAAAAGTTAAGTATCATGATATCTTTAGCACTTTTCATATTTATCATATTCCCTTATCAAATTAGAATAATCAATTGTCAATCATTTATGTTCATACATATGCTTGAATTCCATATCTTATAATTTAAATTTTATTTTAAATTATTATATTAATTATATTAATATAACCCATCAATCTTAATTAGCATAAAACATATTGGTGAACCCATACACATATCCAATATTATAGATCCATATGTTTTTCATTAGGGTCTCATCCTTCTAAGGTATCAAATTTTATCTTTAGGTTTTTATCCTAAGACATGATTTTTTATTTTCCCTTATCCTATATATAAATTATAAAAATAGATATTTTTCCCTAGGGTTTTCCCACTCACTCTTTTATTTGGGTTATTCTTTGATTCATTGATATTTAGGTTGAAATGGATATATTTCTCAAACACTATAAGTAAACATAGAGCTATCAAAGATTGCCATAGGTGACTTATAGTGACTGTGACACACATTCATGCAGGTCAGTATTGATAAGTGATACTAACCTAATTCTACATATTTGACCTAGCGTAGGCATCATATCAATTCTTAAGCCAAGAAAACCAAATGTGCATATATTCCTAATTTCCACTTAAATAACACAATCAATCATAGTTAGTAAATCAAATAGAAAAGCTAATTATCATGATATCTTTAGTAATTTAATATTTAACATATGCTCTTATCAAATCAGATTAATCAATTTTCAATCATTTATGTTAAAATGTATGTTTGGATTCCATATCTTATAATTTTAATTTTATTTAAAATGTGTATATTAATTATATTAACCTAATCCATTAATCCTAATCAGTGTAAATGTATTATAGAACCCAAACACATACTAAATATTAGAAATCTATAGGTTTTCCATTAGGGTTTCATCCTTCTAAAATGGATTGTATACATTTTAGTTTCACCAAAATGGCTAGTACTACCACTTGATACTGATTGGTGTTGTCAGAACCAACCCACTCCAAATGATAGTTATTTTATAAATTTAAACCAATTCATATAGTTGACCCATAATCTTAACATGTCAGTGGCATGAATAATTATTAAATTGGATCTATATATAAGCAAACCAATGTCTCATTGAAAGGGAACTAAGAAATTATCAATAATAAATATATAAATTATTTCACACTAAGAAAATATACCTTATCCTTCCCATTTTTCAAACATATCACAGGGAGGAATCAGAATCAAAGTTTGAAGCAATCAAAATCCAATTAAAATAAAACATTTTGAATAATAAATATCAATCATTAACTTCATTCACATAGAAAAGGAATATGATTTGACAATCACACTAGGTGGGAGAAATACATGTGGCTTAATTCCTCTCCTGGGAGTATTATACATGTAGGAAACAAATAATCATCAAGTAAGGTGATTGGGATCAGCTCAACCCATTACACTTCCCCCTTTTTTCTAGGTTTCTAACCTTAATATCACATCAAGAATTTCAATCCAAAGGAGGTCAATTTTTGTAACTATGCATGTCATTAGATTTTATGCTATTAACCATATAACTAACAAATATATTCCTAGGGTATCGTATACTAATTATGCCACACTTTCATGTAGGTCAATATTCATCAATAGTAATGACTTGATTCTAAAAAACTAACCCATCAGAGGCAATATATAACTGAGCAAACCAAAGGAGTGTGTATCCCTAATTTATACTTCCATAACACAATCGTAATTATTTAATCAACCAAAAATTTTAAGTATCATGATATCTTTAGTGATTTTCATATTTATCATATGCCCTTATCAAAGCAAAATAATTAATTATCAGTCATTTAGGTTCATTGTATCCTTAAATGCCATATCTTATCATTTTAATTCTATTTCAAATTTATATATTAATTAGATTAATCTAACACATTAATCCTAATTAGCATAAAAATATTGATGAATACATATCAAATATTACAAATCTATATGTTTTCCATTAGGGTTTCATCCTTATAGGGTTTCAAATTTCAATCTTAGGGTTTTATTTTTAGACATGATTTTTTATTTTCCCTTTATTCAAATCATAAAACTATATATATTTACCTAGGGTTTTCCTACTCACTCTCTTATTAGGAATATTCCCTTATTCATTGATATTTGGATCAAAATGGATCTATTTTTTCAAATACTCTAAGGTCTTTGCTATTCATATTGAATGGAAGAAAAACCTATTTTTTTCACTAAAATAATGTATAGATTTTCTATATTTTGTAATTAAATATGTTTAGTAAATTTGACCTAGATGACAAATGGTGCACATGTTTTCAAATTAATTTTTGAATTATTTCTATCTACTAATTTTTATAAAAAACATATTTTGAAATCAAAAAATACCTCATTTTTTTCTTATAATTGTCATTTATTAATTTTATAATATAGATTCATTCATTTTTGTTTCCACCTTTCTTCAGTATGTTGATATCTATTTTTCCTCTAAAGAGGTCCATTTTTTCATTATCCCAAGATTTAATGTGGCCCCTCATATTATTATATAGTATAGGTCATCCACATGTTCCTCCTCATCCCAATCCACCTCTTTCAAACATTATTAATGGCCTATGTTTACATATTCAATAACAAGTATATAAGGCCTGTGCTTTTGAAGCCCTTCAAGAAAAAAATATTCAATATGAGAATGCTGATAAAAGAGTTGAAAATTACTATTTTACTTTAAGGATGACATCACTTGAGAATAAGATCACATATATGTAGATAATATAGGATGCTAGTGTCAATCATATATTTACATGTTTATCCAAATATTTTATACCAAAACATGATACATACACAACCAATTATTCAAAAAGTGTAAATAATTATACTAAGAGTTCAAGTTAAGTATTCAAGGAAATTATTCAAAATAATTTGATCACATTACCACCTATGCATCCTCTAAGGAAATCAAAATACTATAATATAATATTTTTTGTGATTTTAAGAATAAAATACAAAGTATCATTGATAGTGTTGATCCTATACTAGATAAATAAATCAAGTAACCTACTCACACTATGATTGCATCTCCTAAAACATGTGCAAAAAAATAAAAGGAAAAATTAGAGCAAGAAGTGATAAAAGGGGAAAATTAAAGAAATAAATGTTACAAAAGGAAATATCAAAACAAGAAAGGTTACAAAATTAAAAAATAAAACAAAAAAGGTTACAAAAGGAAAAAATAAAACAAGAAAGATTAAAAAAGTAAAAATCAAAGCAATAAAGGTTGTAAAAGGAACAAGAGAAAAAAGAAAGGTTACATAAGAAAAATTAAAAATGGAATAGTTATATAAGAAAAGGGTAGAAATGGAGAACATTAAAAAAGAAATATTACAAAAATAAAAATTATATGAAATTTTTTAAAAATTACAACAAGAGAAATTACATAAGAAGTTACATCAAGAGACATAACATAAAAAGAAGTTAAATCAGGACAAATTACATCAATATAAGTTATTAAAAGATAAATCACTAAAAGATAAGTTGTAAGAAAAAACTAAAGATAAGCAAGAACACATCCTTAATAAAGGGTTTCTCATGAAGGAAATCAAAATAAATATACACTCACAATGGATAATGTCATAATTGTGGATCCAAAGGAAACAACTAAAAATATTTCCTCATATTTAGAGCCTTTGATTTTATTCTTCATATCAATGGAAATAAATTCACCAAAGTCAATATTACATATTTTAAGGAATTCAATATATGCAACATATCACTTGTCTAATATCTTGGGTAAGACATCCAACATTTGGGTAATATTACCAAGGCTCAGTGTTACATTAAACCCATAGGGTTTATAATAACACTTTGGATATTTAAGTTTCATTTATATTTCACATTATCCCTACCTTCAATAAATACAATTCAAAACTAATAATATCATGGCTAAGAACAATGTGAGAAAATTTTGGTAAAGATCATTACTATGCTACATTTGAGCATGAGTGTGTGATTGTTACCATTTTAAAATATGAAACTTATTTAGATCAATAAAATAAATAAAAAACTATTTATTTATAGGATGATACATTTGATAAATAAATCCAATACAAAATACAATTACTTATAAAATTTCTATGAAAGATACTGAAAGTAGTTGAAATCATATTAGTGTGAATGTTCCTAACAATACAGTATCATAAGTGTAATATAATAATTTAATAACTCATAAGAATACATATTATGCACATTTATTACTTTCAAATGGTTGGAGTGATTCTTTGGATTATTTCACCACACAACGTATTAAACATAGTATCTTGATGATTTCATAATTGTTCATCCATTCTAATCTTCTATTTTGACATACATGCACTCATATGCTCTTGAGTTGGCCATTCTTCTATCCCTTTTGTCTATTTTCATCAGACCTTTTATCTTTAATCTTATTCGTGAATAACATGATTGTAGAGTATGCCCATTATGACTTACATTGAACTTACATGATCATATACATATACATTTACATATCCCATGATCACATAACCATCATTTCATTAAATTTAGACATTCCAATCTGGATTAAAAACCAAAACTATTATTATTGGTTTTTAATAGTATCAATTATTTCAAATATTGGATTCCAATTTTCAATTTATTGAAATTAAATATCATTTTTTATGGATTCTAGTTTTAATGTTTTTGGAATTCAAAGTTATTAATCAACTAATAGTAGATATTATTCTAGTTTGTTGTAATAATTGATTTTTTTAAATAATGGTTAAGTAATTAATATTTCATTTTGATGCAATTGATTCAAAATTGATGAATTTATCCTCCCCTAGTTAGAAGTTAAGCTCGAAGAATCTTGAAATTTACAATGTTCTCTACGGAATCAAGATTTTGAAGTTGTTAATATAATATCATTATTTTATGGAGACTAATAAATTTGATGATATCATATCCAATCAAGGGGGAATGTACTTACAAAAAGTGAATGCATTATATTCAAAATAATTATCTATAATAGAAGACTTTGTTGGACTTGTTGATATTAATAATCAGTTGATAAAAGACCATATTAACTCTGGGACATACACATGGAGGTCTAATAGTAATGAAAAAAGAGTACTTAATATATCTCATGATCAAAGAGGTCCAATTATAATGTGAAAAAAGAGAGTATTAAATATCCCACACTCAGAGAGGATAGAAATGATAAAAGAAACTATATACTCTCCCACACTCAAAGGATGGCCATCGTATCAGGGAGTTATGATGTCAATCCTCTAATTAGAATTAAATTATTCATTGTCATCAATTACAAAATTGTCAAGCTCATTTAACTCTAAAATGTGGCATTCCTCCTTCATGGTTCTAAACATTTCATCTCGTAATTGTTCTGGTCCTCCCACTAGAATGCCATCTTTCACATATATCTACAACTACTTTGATGGTGATATCATCCTCAAAAGATTGATTTATCAAGTGTTGACTATATTTTTAGTAATATTCAACCCACACTTCATGAAAATCAAGTTGATATATGACCTAATCACCACCCTTTCCCTAATTATTTTGAAATTTATCAATCTCCAATTCATTATGAGATAGGTGATGGTAGAATAACATATTCTGGGTAGTAAAGAATTGAAGGCTATTTGAAATCTCTATTGACCTAGTAAAAAGGTAAAGGAAGTCCCATTGAGATATGGAATGTGGATTGTAAATGACTTATAGAGAGCCTTAAACATTTATATAGGATCCAAGATGCTCAAAAGGATAAAATATGAGCATGACACATCTTCCTAAATTTTATCTCACCTTCAATCCATTGAGGATAAGCTAGATAAATCATTGGCTTGGCATTCCAAGTTCAAGTCTTTTGATGTTAAGTGTAAAGTCCTTCTGAATCCCAATGTCTCAACCTCAATTGAATAAATAACCATGTAAAGTTTCCCTTCAATGGTTTTAAGCTCTAAAAGGAAAGGAGGTAATAAAAAAACATTTTGGCCTTCTTGATTGACATTTTTGAATGATTTAGCATGATGGTCACCCTTTATGTATACCTTTAATCCAAACCATTTTATATGGCTAGCAATTAATAATGGATAAACTTATCATGAAATAAAACATGAGTGTTTTATTTATTTAAGAGGTTTCCTAGATTCTCATGGGTAAGGACACACCAAATGAATTCTACTCTTGCATGAAGGTATTCCCAAACTACTATGATGTAACTATGTCTAAGAAAGAAAAGAATAGTTAAACCATATGATCAATGTAATATTTTTGATAAGTATTCTATTGCATACCTTATTTCATCTTCCTCCTAAACATTAAATTCCTCTAGTATACTCTCTATCAAATATATTAATTTATTAATGTATTTATATAGGTAAGGGCCCCAATAGAACCCTATTACCATATGATAAAAAAAACTTATCTTGACATGTAGAATGGACATGTGCCCATTCTACATAATTATATAATAATATATTGATTTTTATCTTTGTAAGTGATAATAATCTTATAAAATATGTGTATTATTAATGGTAAATAATAATATGACAACTTTCTTTATTTTTTTGCATTTTATATTGCATTGGTCTTCATGAGATTGTATAATTGGTCTTTATATTTTTCATAATTATTAAATCCTTATTCATAGTTCTTCACAATATGGGGCATAAACATGATCATGCTAAATTTATAGGATGATGCCACATGTTGTGTAAAGTTCATATTACTCATAGCCTTTGAAATAGTCATCTTGTCCATCCATTCAAATTTTATGATTCCCCATTGATTATTTTATATTTTAAATTTTCACATGTATGGTGTTAATATGGTTAATTAATAATCCACTTGGTAGTTCATAATACTTCTATTCAATTTTTTAAATTAAAATTACTAATGGAGTTATAGATGGTAAACTTACATATTTTCCTTAGGTGTATGGCATTGGATGCTATAGCATCTTTCCTTAACTCACTCATCCTAGATCCATTTACCAAGTGGTATTTTCATGACCAAAGACTACTATCCCCTACTTGATCTAGTCTATGAATTTCTATTTGTGCATTTTTAACTTGTGTGTGTACATTTTTTCCAAACTATCAATTACCAGTTTAAAACTTGGGGTTTCATTTTTCCTTTGTGTTTTTCCCTAATGTTGTCTCTTGTTATTTTATTATTATTAATATTATTAATTTATGTAAAATGGGAACACTCTACACATTTAAGATAAGAAAATTAATTAAGAATCCAATAGTATTCTTTTATGTATAATGTACATGTATTGATTCTACACAAAATAGAAATATTGGATTAATAATTGATAATCTTTTTTTTGTGACCAACACATCCCTTATCTTAGAAGAAAAGGGGATCTTTTCAAGGCAAAAATTTAAATTTTTTTCACTTTTATTGAGACCAATATGAACCTCATATGATTCCAAAGTCATGGGTGTTTGTCGTATCGCATTATTTGATTTTTTTTATTGTAATTTTGATAAAGTCTCATTTGTATGTATTAAAATATATTTCATGGGAAATTGGTTTCCTAGAGATGGTTCCAACCGTGCTTTTTAAAAGTTATTTTTTTCACATAAAATTTGGAAAACATGTAGTTGTAAATACTATCTCAATAATTATAAATTAAATACTTAACTTAATATGCTAACAAAAAAATGTGTTTATTTATAAATATAAAAACAATTCCAATAATTGACTATAAAATTAATCAATTTCCATATAAATATGTAACTTAGATAGTAAAATTTTATAACTTGTACCAATCACTTTTGTACTTCAAAATAATTCCATCTCTCACTATATTATTTAAACAAATATTATTGGGTTTGTATGCATAACTTCTTGTAACAAATACAAGTTATGTAATAGTAGCAAGATAACTCAATCAAAGTTGTTAATTGTTCTTTTGTATGTTTCTAAAGAGTGACACAAATTTAGGTGTGACCCCACATGATCTAACCATGTACATAAGCGTGTGAATATTTTCTTATCATAATGCAATGTGACATCAAATTTCTATCTTGGAGGTAATCCAAATAAAAGGGACACTTTTTTGTCACCAAAAAAAAAAGGTTTTCTCACCTATAAATAATATGTTGTATGTCCCATATAATTGCATGTTCTTTTATATAACATTTTCCATGTTTTTAATGTATAATGACATAATATTCACTTTATTTAGTTTGATAAAATTGTCACTAATTTCACATTGTGATAACCCCCATGTAAAAACAAATTCCACATTTCACAACAATTCAAAGTGTTTAATGAAAGAATATTGTAATCTTGAGTTCAAGTACGTAAACCACAACCTAATATCAAAATATTTCTTTATAATCTTCAACAAGTCGGGGATAAATGTACAATTGAAGTGTTGGTAATATGAATATAAATTTTTTTGGTTTTTTATTTGTAATTTAAATTCAATGATCCCTAAAACCCTGAACAACACTCTTTCTACTCCCAGTATCAACAACTTCCTTCTAAGTGGAATGAAAATATCTGAAATAGTCAACCAATATAAAAAATCTTTTTTAATAACTAGTAAATTAATATTATTTTATTTAAATAAAGTTCTTGACACCATTGCATGATAGTTTATTATGAACACTTACTCATAGAATATACTTTAAAGATTCAATTACTTATCAAAAATTCATAGTTTAAAAACATTTGGGGAGAATCTCATAGTAGCAAAAGAAATTGGGGTAAATTTCATTTTTCAATGACACTTGTTTATCAAAAAATCATGATTAATCAAAAAACATAAAAATTTAATATAAAAAATTATATAAAAGTACCAAGACTATTTTTATTTGAAATTAAAGTATATTTAAAAAGCCTATTTTAAATCTAAACCAAATATGAATGAGAACATCTAACTAGGAATCAATATTAGCATTGGGTAGTAATGTAAACTGAATAATTATCACAATATTTAATTTATATAAGTAAAATAAGCTCAATTTTGTTTATTACTTGTTTCAACACTTATCACAGATAAAGTCAAATCTTAGTTCAAAAATAATATTACATCATTTGCATCCCCAATCAAGGCTAGTTGTGTTAACAATGTTGTCATAATCCATTTCCCTTTGTAAACTCTTGTTTAGATAGAAATTTAATTAGAAAGAATAAATTTTATTGAGGTACACCTTTGTTTAATGGGTTGAGTACAATAGTGCTTAAAAAATTAAAAGGAAATATAGGTTCTTTCCAAATTGTGTCCAAATTCTTAATAAATATTCTACATTTTTTTGTAACTCTTAAAACCCCAATAAAACAAAGGACAATCATCCACTTTAGCATTACTAGTGGTTTCTTTGAATTTTTTGGTACATTGACATATATATCAGATATATGCCAAAATGCTAAATGAAATTGAGGGTGCAACCTTTAAAAATTGGGTCACGTATCCTCTCGATTTTATATGTTTATTATTGACTTGGAACATAGTGTTATTCTTTTTTGAAGAATCTCTATTAATTAACAATAATTCTCAGTCAATAACAAGTATAATTTTTTTTCTAGTCACTATAGATAATAATAATTTTGAGATTCAGTTTTACCTTTAATTTATTTTTTATTATTATTATAGTAATATCCCAGTTAATGTTTTCCTTGCATTCCTAAGAATTTTCATAGATTGTACATCAGGTCCATTCAAATATACACAAGAATTAAAATTATAATTATTTAATGCTTGACAAACATAATCAAAATAACTATATTTAGACTTAATCATGAAGTTTTCAATAATTGATTATTAATTTAAGTAATAATTAATACCTATTTATGAGTCAAGTGTGATAATTATCAGTGCATGCTCTGTTATAGTTGATGAATATACCACAACCAATTACATGTTATATGAATTTTATCTTGTCAATTAGATGTTTACTTGTCTCCTCTTGAGTTTAAATTGAGTCTTCATTTAATTTATCATCTATGTTCATCATTTTTTGTTATGGCTTAACAATTTATACCAACATGAAACATACAAGTTTATAATGGGTATTCAAAATTATTTAGAATGGGTGGCCATCTGTAACTTATCAAATGTATTGATAAGTATAATATCTAAGATCCTAGGAAGTACATTATCAAAAATAGAACAATGTTATATAAAATTTAGAAGTTAAATTTATATACGTATTTAAAACTTAAAATTTAAAGGATTGACTTCAACTATGAAACTAATTTAGTGTACAACTACATAAATTTGATGATATAAATTATTATCAAACCATATACATACCTAAGGGTGTCATGATGTATTTATAGTATTGTTTAAGAATCATCTCCTACTTTGGATTTTACATTGAGAATATTAGTGAAGTCATCTTTAAATTCATGGAAACTTGTATCACAATTGTGCCTCCATAAAGTACTAAAATAAGGGATGAGTCTATGTTGCATCTTGATAAAATGTGCTCCTAAAAATTAGTAGATCTCTCATACTTGAAATTATTCCCTAATAATAAAATCATAATATCGGTAGGCCTCACAATGTATAAGGGCTCACTATGTGACCAGTCAAGTGTTATTTAGACTTCTTCATTGGCCTTGTCTTCTGAATCATGTAAATAATAAATGCTAAAGACCATAACCAATTCATCCAATATATGGATCGATCATAACACTGTAGAAGGAAAACTATAATAATGATTACTAAAAGGATAAATTTTGAATCCCAAGGGTGTCAACTCTTTCAATGGCATCATTAAATTTAGGCTTGGATTAGGATAACTATGGATTTCCTATCATTACTTATGTACAAGTAGAATGGATCCCTTTATTGTAAATTCTATTGACTTCAAATGATATTTCTGCCCTAGGTGAATTAATTCATGTTAGGTTCAAGACACACAAGTATACACTTGAATAAATTCCTAAAGATGGAAAATTTTATATGATGTCATATTTGCTATACACAATCCTTGGCATAGTTCATAGGACAAATGGAGAATTGTGACAACCATCAGTAGATTATGTTTAAAACATAATCCATGAGGATTACTCCTTCATTTTCATATATAGATTCAAAAATGAGATCAAAAGGATTTGTGAGGAATTCTATACTCAAGTATACCAAGTAACTCATGGCACTAAGATTCCTTAGTTATTTGATAACATGATAATAACCATAGATAGACAAGGGGATTTCTAGTATTACCCTGATGTGATAATTAGTAGGATTGTAGGAATAAGGGCACCTATTTTGTTCTTATCATGCCATGTCCCTATAAAAATTATAGAATAAGAGGTGGGTCATCATATTTATAACAACATAGATGAGGATCTAGTATAGAATTATTTGTCCTATTACTTCAAAACTCCTCTAATTATTGGGAAACTTTAATATGTGGTAAGGGCCCATTTTAACCAAGTTGGGAAGGTGAGATCCCATTATAATTTGGATGAGGCCTGGTTTAAATAATGGGATCCTAAAAAGAAAACTAGGAACTATCTTTGACTCCTAAAGGGGAATAAGAAGGTGAAACCACATATGGTCACCAAGAGTATGAGCATGATGCAATTTTCATGATTACAGCAAATGACATAGAGGTGTAGATGAGAATGAAAGATAATAAAATGTCCATGATGAGGCCATCTAATATAATATTGATATTATAAAATATTAGGTGAATGAGATGGTGGAACAAGAAAAGAGAGCATGGAGCCATTAGTGGCCCCTAGCTGAACCTTAGGATTCAACAAGCTTGAACTAACCCACCTCTACTATATTAGAGGAAATAGATGTATAGGAGGGGAATTAAAACATCAAAAGGGAAGGAAAACTCTACATAAGAAATTAATTTGTTAGATTTCTACCTAGTCCCTATCCATATTCCACTCATCTAGCTACCATTTCCACAATTTTGGGCACAACCACTACATTGAAGAGGACCCCATCTCTTTAGGATAAGAAAAAGAGAACATTATCTATGACACCTCTGCCTCCACTTAAAAAAGTCACATATGTAATCCTTCAAGAGTTTTTACAATATTATTTCCCATCTCCATGAATTTCTTCAACCCTTCAATAGGGTCCATATCCATCCTAACCCCCTTCCTCTACCATTGTTCCACTTTGTATTCCATCGCCACCACCTACATTATAAGTTTATGCTAATGTGGATCCTTCATTTTCTTCATCTACTATTTCCTCCATAGCCACTTACTAAAGGATATATAAATTCCTTAAAACCTCCTCCAAGGCTCAAAAACTAGAGGAAAGACCATTATTTTGTCTAACTACTATATAATAATCCACTACCAAGGAGGAAGTAGGGGAAGAGGAACATGTACATGTAAGATCTATTTTAGACTACAACACTAATGAGGAGGAATAAAATATATAAATGATGATGGAAGAATAATAAATGGTAAGTGAAGAGGAAGTCCAAAGTGAGGAAGATAAAGAGGCTAAGTTAGAAAAGGATAGATATATGAGCCTAGGAAACCTACATGAAGGATAAACACCAACTTGTGCCCTAGACTAGCAAGTCCTTACGATAGAGAAAAAACAAAATATGAGTGAGGTAGTTTCTTCTCTTATTTATGTTTTTTCATTGTAAATACTTTAGCTACTTATTTTAATCTAGTCATTTTATGGTTAGAATTGTCTATTTCAATCGATTCTTCCATCATTTCAATGTCCACACAAATAAAAACCCCTAAGAAAGGAGTCTGTTCTGAGAATTTGGTCTCAATTTTAATTTTCAATTCTAGAAATCCACTAGTCCCTAGGAATATTTCAGCTCAATTGGATCTAACTTTTCCACAATACACACCTATACATTTAGCCACCTTGATAGTTACAAATACTCTTGACTTGAATAAATTTGTGGTTGAAGTTGACCCACAAAGGAATCCCTCATTGTGGTAAAGTATTATTTATCCATCATTAGAATTTTCAATTCAAATATGTGCTTAATTATCACCTTAAATAATGAATCCTAAAATAATAAATCCTCATTTGATGACACCTCCATCCTCTACCTCTAAAGACACAAGTCCATCAAAATAAGTCTAATTCTCCATGGGATGCTTCTAGGTGTAGTTGATTAGACCACAAATGATATATATCTATTTGATGCCATTGTACCATCATAAAGTTCTACATTATACTATCATGTCCAATAATCCATTGAATAATCTCCCCCCAAATCTTGTATTAAAAAATATTAGTTTGAATTTGGATGTTCATATTATTCTTATCCTATTCATAATGGGCATATGCCCATTTTACACATGGGAATATTATCAATGGGATATTCAAGAAATAGTGGGTCTCTAATTGATTTTATAAAATGAGGTGTCTGAGTGGAAGTTGTTGAAAAAAAATTTCAAGTCTAATTCTCTATGGCATGATGCTAGGTACAATATATTATACCACAAATGACATATGTAACTATTTTATGTTATGGTACTATCGCAAGGTTCCACTTTATACTATCGTGTCTAGTACCCCACTAAGAATCCCCATTGAAGATTGTGTTAAAAATTATTGGTTAGAATGTGGATGTTCATATTATTATTATCTTATTAAGAATGGGAATGTTCCTATTTTACACAGGATTGGAACATTATCAATGAGATATTCAAGAAATAGTGGCTCCCAAATTGATTTCAAAAAATGGAATGTTTAACTAGAGCTTGTTGAAAAAATATTTTCATGTCTGATGCAGGAGCATCATCACAAAAAATGTAAATATGGTAAATATATGGGTTTTTAGGTCTTATGAGGTTGTGTTAGATAATAAAAATCCTTATCAAGATTCATTCTATCCTATTTAGGTCATATGATTTTGTATGTTGTTTTCCCTCCAAAATTAGTATTTGAAAATTCAAACTTGTAAATATCTTTGAAAGGGTATTTTCATATGATCTAAAGTATGAGTCAATTGTAAAGGGTATTAAAGAGGAATATTTTTAATATGTTTTAGACTCTAAACTTAGTTAAAACCTACCTTAAGGTTAATCAAGGCAAAAATATAGCATGTGAAAAACACTAGGAGATCATATTTGAATAAGTTCAAGGTTGTTTAGATAAACTTGCTTCAATAAACTAAGTTTAGATACTTAGTTACAAGATATGAATCTAAAAACATCTTAAGAGGAAATAAAATAATCTATAAAAGCAATAGAGGAGTTAATAAAGTCATGTTTTTGTAAAGTTTCCATAAGAGGTTGTAGGTCCTTTAGGCCTAAATGATGTGACTATTTGTAATATATATATATATATATATATATATATATTTGTTTGTGTTGAAATAAAGAAGGATGTTATCTGAAGATTCATTAAAGTCTTATGATTTTTAGAAGAAGCCAATCATGAAGAAGGAGGTTGTTAAACCCTATGTGAAAATAATTTATGTTTGAATACTTATTGAATAATAAGTGAAAAAATACTTCTACAATCTATATGTGTTATGTTTTCACCTTTATTATAAGTAAGTGAATGATATTGATGTGTTTATATCATATACATATGTATATGTGTTGAAAAGGTAGTATGCAAGTTTGGGTTGAAGAAGATAGAGATAGTACATAGTCTTGAAGTTGTCTCTTTAAGCGATGAATGAAGGATTGAGGATTATAAAACTTATTAAGAATATAATATTAAGTGTTTGTAATATGTTATTGATCTGAAAGATCCTTTGCATAACATATTAATTTTTATTACTAAGTTGTAAGCCTGAATAGTGTAAAATAGGGTATTATGATGGGGGAATCATTCAATATTTAATTTTTTATGTTGAATTTAATAATTTTAAGATTTCATAAAGTGTACGAGGTTAGTTCAGATCTAAAACAACCTTTAGAATGCTGAAAAACTATGACTTAATCTTTAAAATTGAAATAGATTACTCTCAAGCTTATCTATAGAGCTTATTCTTGAAGTGAAAAAGTGAAATATATTAGTATGATTATGAGTTGGAGTATTGTGGAAAAATTTATGCTTGAAACTCAGTCATTATAGGATTAGGTAGTTAGACCTAGAAACATTAAAGTTTTATTTTCTCAAATTATGAAGCCCAAGAGAATATTCAAGTTTATAAATTATGATTTTTGAGATGTCTAGGGATATTCAAAACCTCAAGAAGGCCTATAGAGAATGGTGAGTTTAGTCTTGAATCAAGGAAGATAAATTAGGCCTTTAGATCTATTAGCCTTGTTTTGGGTTTTAGGGGAATTTTCAAGGAGAGGAAGTTATTAACCTTACAAAGTGAGTTGATAAACATTATTTATGAGTAATAAGTGTATTATTAATATTTTTGGAATCCTTCCTAAACTCCAAATCCAAAATATGAATCTTGAATCCTATCTTGCTTTAATACCTCATTAGGCTTGTTTCATCTAAAAGTGGAGTTTGACCTTAAGAAAAGAGTTTATAACCTCTAATAGGAGTTGAGTTATGTTGATTCAATAATAAGGGAGTTTAAGGAACCATATTAGTGTTTTTCTAAGCCCAATGCCATGAAATTTTTTGTTATAGGCTTATTAGGAAAATGAATAAATAATGCCTTTAAGAGGCTTCAAGGATACAAAGGCATTTGTAATGAATTATGGTACATATAATCAATCATAAAAGAACTCCTATATTTCCATAAAAGTCAAAATAAAAACACGTTATTGTTAGTAAAAAGTGTAGGTAATATCATGAAAAGTTTATACATAAGTTTGTTGGTATAATAATGAAGGTTTCCATCTTCAAGAACCTTAAGAAACAAGGAGTCATGGGGGAAGTGAATAGACTCTAAAAAGAAGGAAATAAACCTTATGTAAAGTAAATAAAACCATTTTAAGATTATTTTCATTAGTTTTGAATAAGCATTTTGATTGAAATCATTATTGAGAAGGTATTAATAGTGTTGTAGGTTCAAATAAGAGATCAAAAAACTATAAATCCTTGAAGATAGATATATATGACCTATTATAAGAGATATTGAGAGGTATACTTGCATCAATGTATAATTTCTAATTGGATGTCGATAGGTGTAATAGATTATACTATAAATGAAATATGTAGCTATCTGATGCCATAATACCATTGCAAGATTCTATGGTATACTATCATGTCCAATATCCCACTAAAGAATCCACACTAATGTTTATGTTACATAATATTATTTAGAATGTGGATGTTCATATTATTATTTTATTATTTAGAATGGACATGTGTCCATCTACACAAGATTGGAATACTATCAAAGGGATATTCAATCAATAATGGCTCCCCATTTGATTTTTGAAAATGGGGTGTCTAAGTAGAAGTTGTTGAAAAAATATTTTAGGTCTAATTCTCCATGGGATGTTGTTAGGTACAATCGATTATACAAAAAACAACATACATAGTTATCTGATGCCATAGTACCATCACAAGATTCCATCTTATAATATCATGTCCAATACCTCGCTAAATAATCTAAAGCTTATGTTACAAAATATTGGTTAGAATGTGGATGTTTGTATTATTCTTATCTTGTTCAGAATGGACATGTACCGATTATGCACAAGATTGGAATACTATCAATGAGATATTCAAGCACTAATGGGTCCCCAAATAATTTTAAAAAATGGGATGTCTGAGTGGATTATGTTGAAAAAATATTTTCATATCTAATTATCTATGGGATGTCAATATGTATAATTTATTATACCATAAATGACATATGTATTTGTCTAATGTTGTGGTATTGTCTCAAGGTTTTATAGTATACTATCATGTCTATTATCATTTTGAATAACCCCTACCAAATATTATATTCCAAAATATTAGTTATATTATGGATGTCCATATTATTCTTATCTTGTTCAGAATGGGCATGTGTTCATTTTACACAAGATTGGAATACTATCAATGGGATATTAAAGTAATAGTGGGTCCCCATTTGATTTTAAAAAATAGGGTATCTAAGATGAAGTTATTGAATAAATATTTTAGGTCTAATTATCCATGGGATGTTACTAGCTAAAATCAATTATACTATAAACAACATATGTAGCTATATGATGTTGTGGTATCATCATAAGGTTTTGAGGTATATTATCATGTCCAGTACCCCACTAAAGAATCTATTTGAAGTTTGTGTTACATAATATTGGTTAAAATGTGGATGTTCATATTATTCTTATCTTGCTTAGAATAGACATGTACCCATTATACATAATATTGGAATAATATCAATAGGACATTCAATCAATAGTGGGTCCCTATTTGATTTCAAAAAATGGGTGTCTGAGTGGAAGTTATTGAATAAATAGTTTAGGTCTAATTCTCCATGGGATGCCATAAATTAAAATTAATTATACCATGAATTACATATGCATATGTCTAATTACATGATAAAATCACAAGGTTTTGTGGTATACTCTCATGTCCAATAACCCACTAATGAATCCACCTAATGATTGTGTTAGGGAATATTGGTTTAAAATGTAGATATTCATATTATTCTTATCTTGTTTAGAATGGGCATGTGCCCATTATATAAAATATTGGAATACTATTAAATGTTAAAAATATTTTTCTTGTTTAGAATGAGATTAATTGATAATAAAAACTTAATGACTTGTGTATAAGAAGGCACTAGCCAATTCTGATCAAGATATAAAATATCATCTCCATTTTATTACAATGTATTGTTAGAATCAAATACAATAATATAAATTTAATATCAAACACACTCATTTTTTCCTCCTACATATACATTTCAAGTCTAATTCTCTATGGGATGTTTTTAGGTACATCGGTTATACTATGAATCACAAATGTAGTTTTATGATGGCATGGAGCCATCACAAGGTTCCAAGGAATACTATTATGTCAAATAATCCAATGAAAAATTATCCTAATCTTATGTTATAGAATATTGGTTAGAATGTAGATGTTCATATTATACTTATCTTATTTTGAGTACTATAGTATCTAAGTACTGAGATGTTGTTAAGTGGTAGTATTTAAGGGTCTCAAAACCTCAAGGGATTTTGAGCCTCGAGGAATACCTTAAATCCTACATGGGCCCAGGGACCCGAGATGATGCCATATGGTAGAATTAAAATACTAATAATCTTTAATTGCTTATACATTCAAAATAGGGTATGATTCCCTCATTGAATCAAGGGCCTAAGTACCCAAGATGATGCCATGTGGTATAATTAGATACTAGGAAGCTCAAAGGGTTTAGACTTTATAACTAGGGTTTAATCCCCTTAATGTTGATGGGGAATTGAAGAAATGTGATGCTACTAAGTGGAAGCATCTTGATACTCAAAATATCAAAGGGATTGGAATTTATAATTTTGTGAGGGGATCTTGATCTTGCCATATGACACAACCATGTCCCACTATGAGTTTAGGCATGGAGTAGACCCATATTGGCCATATAACACCCAACTATGTTAGTAATGGATTGAGGTTAATATTTATGAATGAATAAACATTTTCAATGTGATAACCATGGGATTACACTATAAAATAAAGCATTTATGGCTGAAATTGAAGACTCTTTGACCTCTCAACTAGTGGTATTCATTTGGTAAATTTTTTCTAGAAGTTGAAAAAAATTAGGTGAGCATATATATATATATATATATATATTCTTATGATTATAGGGGTTAGTTTCATGCAAGTTAATGGTAGTCGTGTCTATTTTAAAATTAAGTTTAAAAAAATGGGTATGACACTTCGGTAACTTCTTATATGATTTTTTATTATGCCTTGGTCAATCTGATGGTTGAGGATTTTTATGACATTTTTCTTCTTCTTCACCCCTTGTGTCTACTTCTTATTTTTCTATGTGAGATTTTTACCTTTTTTTTCTATTTATGCTTCTTGTTGGGTAACATATACTCTATTTGTAGTGTAGGATGTGTTAATTATTTTTATAGTATTTTTGACTATTTTAGGTTGATGAGGGAATGGAGTGAGATATCTTTCCACATTTATTGTTGACTATGAATGTGTTTATTTTGCTAAGTTGACCATTCATACAAGTTCAATATGCCATAAATTGTCTTCTCTATCCCTTATACCTTGTTACCATGTGGATGTTCATATTATTCTTATATAGTTTAGAATGGGCATGCACCCATTATATACAATATTAAAATACTATCAACCAACAAAAGTTCTTAGCTTGTGTAGAATAAGATTAATTGATAAAAATATTAATGTCTTATGTGAAAGTATGCACAATATCATTCTGATTAAGATTTGAAATATCATCTCTATTTTATTACATTGCATTGTTAATACCAAATACAATAATACAAATTTAATATCAAATAAACACATGTCATCCTTGTGCATATACATTTCATGTCTAATTCTCCATGAGATACCCACTAGGTAAAATCAATTACACCATGAACTACATATGTATATATCTGTTGTTGTGGTACCATCATAAAGTTTCATAGTAGACTATTATGTCCAATAATCCACTGAAGATTCCTCCAAGATTGTGTTACAACATATTAGTTAGAAAGTAGATGTTCATATTATTATTATATTATTTAGAATAGGTATGTTCCCATTCTACACAAGATTGGAATAGCTCTTAGAGTGGGTGATCTCCCACTCTAAATTATAAACTACTACATAGAGTGACAACTATTAATACTCATAATTATATATTAATATTTTTGAAAGTATTTACATGTTTTGTTCAATCAAATTTGCATAAGATGAGTGACAAAAAACATGTAATTCATCATTTTATCATTAAGTCCATCTTGAGAAACCTCAATTAGATTGGGTGGCCACCCACTCTAAATTTTGAGAAAACATTATTAATCCTAAATTAGTGGCATAATATTAATATTTAAAAAACTAAATTACATGTTAATTTATTATTATTGCCTACAATAGTGTTGATCCATAATTTACATAGAATAATAGTGTTGATTCATAATTTACATATATTTAATGTGAGATATTAAATTAGATATGATGAGATTCACTTCTCCTTTACATGTTCATAGATACATTGTGAGAAATCAATACTAAAGGATACGTAATATAGTTTATGTTCTTGACAATGTTAAAATCCTACTCGAGTAGCATCATTGGTGGATAAAAATCCCTAGTACTCAAAATGAAATATTTTTTGAGAAATAAATCTTTGGTTAAGTACTCCTTTTGTGGCATCCAACATTTATGATGATTGATTAATTTGGTTATCATCATTAATGAAATTGATTTATATGGTGTTAAATTAATGTAAGAGATTAAAATGGTGATATTTTAGTGATTAATATTTTATTAAGGTGCCAATTTTGACATGTATTTAGTAGGATGTAGTATTTAATAAAGGGTTCATTCATGAATAAATATGTGATTATTAAGAGTGAGAATGTTACATGTTTTTTTACATATTAATAGTCTGTAAAATATTTATATTTAGTCAAAAAAAAATTCAACATTAATTTTATTTTATAATTATAAAGGCTAAATTCATCTCATTATCTTGACTGATATGGCCAAATTATAAAATAAAATGAAAATAATCTTTTAGTTAACTCTAATTTTTTTGGAAATCCAATTCAATCTAGTCGTGTATATAATCCTACCATTTTGGTAAGCTACTTTCGGCTGAAATGAATATGCATTCTACATTATTAATGGTGAGTTTATTCTTCCCATTGATTATTAATATTAATATTGATAATTATTCTTCTAGGAACTCTACTTTTTCAAATACTATTTATTTCTAAATTTTTGAGGAAATTGTGATAACACTCATGACATCAGGGTGGAGCTAGAGAAGCTATTTTAGAATTAGGTGCTCAAAATCATTCAAAGTTATGTTCTGATGATGTCAAAATCCCATTTGAGTAGGATAATTGGTGGATAAAACCCCTATTAGTCAAGCTAAAACATTTTTTAAGAAATAAATCTTTGGTTAAGTAATCATTTTATGACATCCAATATTCATGATGATTGATTACTTTGGTTATCATCATTAGTGTGATTGATTTAGATGGTGTTAAATTAATGTCAGAGATTAAAATAGAGATATTTGGGTGATTAATATTGTGTTAATGTGTCAATATCAACATGTATTTGGTATGATATATCATTTAATAAAGATTTCATTGATGATTAGACATGTGGTTATGAAGAGTGAGAATGTTACATGTTTTTTTACACATTAATAGTCTGTAAGTTGTTTATATTTATTCAAAAAGATTTTCAACATTAATTTTATTTTCAAATTATAAAGGATAAATTCATCTCCATATGTTGATTGATACATCTAAATTATAAAATAAAATGACAATCATCTTTCAATTAACTACAATGTTTTTGGAGATTCAATTCAATCTAGTCATGCATATAATCCTACCATTTTTATTAAAAAAAATGAATGAAATGAATCTCCATTACATATTTTTAATGGCAAGTTTATTCTTCCCATTCATTATTAATATTATTATCAATAATCATTATGTAGGAAGTCTACTTTCCCACATATTATTTAAGTCTAAATTTTGAGGAAATTGTGAGAACACTCATGATGTCAGGGTGGAGCTAGGGAATTTGAATCCTAGGATGCTATGATCTATGATGTGTTACATAGATGTTGTTGTAATTAATAAATTATTTATAAGTATAAAAATCTATTTTTAAGTGCAAATTTTTGCTATTGATTGTTTTCTAATATAAATGAATATTATATTTTAATTATGTAGTTAATTTATATATTTTATAATATAGGAATTGAGTTACTATAATTCCTAATTTTAGCTCCAAACTATTTGGATTTCAGTCTATCAAGTGACTCTAGCTCCACATTGTATTGACTTAGATTTTATTTTATCATTTACTTACTGCACATTCAACTTGCATTTTCCAAAAAATAGTATTTTAGCATATGTTATGTTTAATTTTTGTTCAAAAAAAACTAATGAAAAGTTTGAAAAATATAGTAAAAATAAATTTATCGTTGAGGCAACCTAAATGTTGTGATTAGTTTTTATGTTTTTAATTTTAATAAAATAAGACATGCCTTAAAATTCAATGCAACCTTTGAGAAAGTATTGGTATGATTTGTATATAATTTTTATACAAAATAATTGTAAAACTCATTGAGGATACCATAGGGCATGCTACCATATGAATTAATCTTGGGTCTACATTATTATTTATTACGACAAAATATTTCACAAAGCAATGAAATTTGAGACAATCATGGTTATATAAAATGAAATAAAAATTGGATAACATTAACAAGACTATTTAATTTATTGTATTTTGAAATTTATGTTTTAATTTTATACAATCTTTGAAATCCAATTAAAATATTGAGCTAGTAAACACAATTTAGCCCTAATTTAATGGTTTTTTATTAATGATTTCACATTGAGTATAAATTTTATAGGGTTAAAAAACCATCTCCCCCTAGTCCTGAAGTAATTATTTATAACTTATATAATGTTGTAACAAAAATTACATAAAATGATATTAAAAATCTTCTCACTTGCATTGGTTATAGTGCTTTACTTTATTTTTTATCTTTCTTGTCCCCATAGTTGAATCATAATTATTTTTTATAAGTTTTATAAACTATATGTAAAGTGTTTAAAACATGAATGAAACTATTTTTGAAGGATGTTACATAATTATAAATGATGAAGATGAGTTTAATTATTCTCATTGATTTATGGCATTTATGGTATTCATAGTGCATACAATATTTCTAAAGAAGAGGTGGCCATATAATTTGACTGGTCACATACATAGCCCTTAGATATTGTGTGACTAACATACATTTATGTTTTTATATCAAAAAATCTATTTTAGTTTGAGGTATCAATGTATTTTTTGGAGCAAATGATTAATAGATGTAATATAAACTCATCTCCTTGTTATGATTCTTTATGACCAGATCCATTGAAAGTAACAACAAATTTAAAAATAATTTTAGTAATATCCATAGTGGAAAATATAAATAAGGATATGGTGTTAAAAAATTAATTAAAATATATGACAAGGAATCAACGTGAGACCCTAAAACTAAATTTAAATTACTCTTACAAAATAATCTTACATATTATTAATAATATTATTTCAACCATTTGATTCTTTATTAGAATCTAGTGATCCATTATAATCAAGGATGTTCATAAATGAATGAAATAATACAAATTTAATATCAAACACATATAAAATTTCATCTCCATTCTATTACAATGCATTGTTAATACCAAATAAAGTAATACATATTTAATATCAAACATACACATCTCATTCTTGTGCACATACATTTCACGTCTAATTCTCCTTAAGAAACCACTAGGTATAATCAATTATATTTTTAATGGCATATGTTTTTATTTGATGTCACAGTACCATTACAAGGTTCCATGGTACACTATTATGTCTAATACTCCACTGAATAACCCGCCAAACTTGTGTTACAACATATTTGTAAGGTGGATGTTCATATTGTTATTATCTTGTTTAGAATGGGCTACTATCAAAAGGATATTCAAAAAATATTGAGTCCTAATTTGATTTCAAAAAATAGGGTGTCTAAGTGGAAGTTATTAAAAAAAACTTCTAAGTCTAATTATCCATGACATGTTGTTGGTTACAATAAATTATACTGCAAATGGAATATGTAGTTGTTTGATGCCACTGTAAAAAGATTACATTTTATGTTGTTATGTCCAGTACTCCACTAAATAATCCCCTCAAGATTGTGTTACAAAAAAAAATGGAAACCATGTGGATGTTCATATTATTCTTATCTTGTTAGAATGGGCATGTGCCCTGTCTAAAAAAGATTGAAATACTATCAATAACAAAAAATCATTATCTTATTTATAATGAGATTGATTGATAAAATACTTAATGTCTTGTGTAAAAGTATACACAATACCATTCTAATTAATATATAAAATATCATCTCCAATTTAATTACAATGCACTATTAAGACTAAATACAATAATACAAATTTAATATCAAATAGACACATATCATCCTCATGCATATATATTTCAAGTCTAATTATCTATGGGATGCCTCTGAATATAACTGATTATATCATGAATGACATATGTAGTTTTTTGTTTTTGTGATACCATCACAAGATCATAGGGTACAATATTATGTCTAGTACTCCAATGAAGAATCCCCCAAAACTTGTGATACAACATATTGGTTAGAAGGTGGATGTTCATATTATTCTTATCTTATTAAAAATTGATATATGCCCATTATACATAAGATTGAAATACTATCAATAGGATATTCAAGCAATAGTGGGTCCCCAATTGATTTTATAAAATGGGGTGTTTGAGTGGAAGTTGTTAAAATACATTTTTAGGTATAATTATTTATGGCATGTTATTACTTAAAATTGATTATATTGTGAATGGAATATATATCTATATAATTCCATGTTATTTTATACATAATATTTTGAAACCTTATCAATTACTAATGCTTTCTCTCTTATAGGAATCTATCGAGTCTCAATCTCTCTAAGTGCATGCCTTAAGGGGTGCATAGGGAAAAGGGTGGGTAGACCATTAGTGATTTGTAGGATTGTTGTCCCTTATACCACCACTTGATATCAATCCAACCTACACCTAAACACTTCCCTAAGATTTTTATCCTCTCTTACACCCTCTAACCATTTTCTACCTTTATTATCCCTTCCCTAGGCTTATAATCCTTTTTGATACTTTTTTTTACATTGTCATCCATATTGACCCTATACCGTAATTAATAAAACTCTTTTAGGGTCTAGGCTAACCCCTTTCCAACTAAAGAAAAACCTAATTTCCTTTTATCAATAATGATACAAAGTCTATTGGGTCAACCCTATTGAATAAACATTTGGGAAGGTTTAGGGTTAGATTCAACTATATATACATATTCATTTTTTCATTTCTTAGAGAGAGAAAGAGTTAATTATTAGTGTGCACTTATTTACAATATTATCTTCCACCATTGTACTTAAGGAGTTATATCTTATATTTTATACTTAGAGAATAATTTTGTCTTTTGGAAAAGTCTTGGATGTTTTGGCCTTTCTTAGTGATCCTTACAAACCACAATAACCTCTTGTGAAGAACCTTTTACCAAGGGAGATATTGAGTCTCAATGGGTTCATGTTTAAGGTAAGTATATCTAAATTTTATCCTCTATTTTAGTAGATAGAATTATCATAAGTAATGGCTTTTGAATATATTTCTCTTTCCATGTATTAGGGTTTTACCTATACATATCTTAATTAGGATTCTCCTATGCATGTTTAATTTTATGTTTACTAACCCCCATTTTGTGCCATAAGCTTTGGTGAGCACTAGATTATATTTTAATTTACTTGTCATTTAATTTAGTGAATATGAAAACGTAGGACCTAGCTAGGGTTATCACATGGAGTTGCTTGACTAGAGGCTTTGGAACCCTCTCTAGTAACATTATTATGATAAAATATCATTTGGTTAGGTCTAACAGATCCATCTTGGTCATGATCCCAATTATCTAATGTATCAACAATCAAAAGTGTAATCAAGATTTATCTTCTCCTAGATAGAATTACTTAATAGATCAATTATATTTCCCTTTACATACATTCTGGTAAACCCAATGTGAATCAAACCCTTGTAGGTTTTATTTCATGCCATAATTTAATCATCATATTATATTTTTTTATTTGGAGTACTACATAAAACTATTTGGTATAATTATAACATTATTTTCATAGATTTAACACATATTAGATCCAAAATGACTTTGCTCTATCTATGTAGGTCTTCATGAAATATAGGTTACTAGATCAATCAGTTCAACAAATAATTGTTTTAACTCTAGATTCACACACATAGTCAAACTAGTCGATTATGTCTAAAATTATCTTCTATCAACATATAAACCTAAGAACTTAGTCAACTTAGTCAACTTAGTCAAATCTATTCTCAAATTCTCTCTTAGTGTATATGTTTTTCAAACTTTATTGAGCTAGTCGACCCTGTTAGCATAATTTTGAAACAACATTTGAACATCACAACATAAAAATTTGTAATATAAAATATCATAAATCATATCAAGGTTCATTAATTTCTCTCTCTACCATTTTAGTTTTTATTTTTAGTACCATTTTTCATAAGTTTGCAGTCTATAAAACTACAACTCTAAAATAAAATGGGTCAACCTCTTTGAAACAATTTTATAGTTTATCTTCTATCTAGAAGACATAGTTAATCTATTTGAATTTTTTCTTATAAATATTTATTATATATAATAGTAGTGATATATTCAACTCTATTATACACTATTTTCATATAGTGTCACCTGATCCAACTCTTTACTCTTCTCAATCAAGGAATTAACCTCTATTTGCTAGTAATTAATTCACCTTTCCTTTTCAGTTACTTACATGCTTAAAATAACAAACATATATTAATAGGTAGTTTTTCAAATTACCACTTTAGTCACACTATTTTTACCTTTTGAACATACTACCAATTCACTTTACATTAAAAAAACATTAAACATTTGGCTTCCCAAGGCCTATGTACTCAAATTTCATCACCAAGGGGGAACCTGACTTGGTTTTTTGGCCAAATATAAACATGTAGTTGATGTTATATATTGGAAATTCAAATGATACCCTTATCTTTATAAGGTTATGAAGTGAGGGGGTAAGACCCAATACTAATCTAGTACCATTGGTAATATAGATCCCTTTCAACCCAAATATCTTAAAACCAATCTTAGATTACTTTCTAGTTACTTCTTTTAGCCAACTTCCCAATAACATTAAAATAAAACTTTATTATAACTTAATAACACTTAGGATGACCAATTATTTATCATTTACTTTTAATTTATTTCTTTCTCTTTGATCATTATATTTTATATTTCAAAACTTGCTTTGGCCAAAGTTGGTGCAAGGTTTTTGATGTGTCTTCCAATTGGATCAGTCACATTAATCCAATTATTTGTGTGCTTAGTTTGATTTTGATTTAAAATTATCTTCTAAAATTTTCCTTTATTTTAGAACATTGTCATTTTTTTTGATATAGTTTCTCATAGACTTTTAGAAATTTTACCTATAGTACACAATCATTTTGTCTAATTGTGTATCCTTATATTCTTGTTCATCCCTTTTATAATTAGTACACAATCAAACTATATGACTATGTCTTATTTTTTTTTGGCATGTTCCATGTTCAGTAGTACACTATCAACCCATACAATTATTTATTATTTTAATCATGTTCTAATTTCACCCTTATAACACATAATTGACCAAATTGACTGTGCCCTCTTATCTTTATATTCTATGATTATTTTTCACATATTTTGTTAACCCAATAAACTCTATACCTATTGGATGACATTATTCTTTGTCTATCTGACTATATCCTATTATTCACTTTTATTTCCTAATATCATATTCTTTCACCAAGCATCATGAAATCCCATATCATAATATTAATAGACAACTTGAATCCTTTTAGACACTATATGGGGTGATCTTTTCTTCCTCTCTTTAATTCCTAAGAGGATCCTCACTCTTGGAGTACCTCTTTTCCTATCTCATTTTTAGATTTAAACATGGTTTAAATCAATCCACAAGATGAGATTGGAGGATCTGATCCTTTTCATACCTATTAAGAAAAATCTCATCTTTAAACATCTCACCATAATATGAGGTCAATTAATACAAGTCCATACAATAATCCCACAGGGAATATACCACCTATAAACTCTCCCCTTAATACCAATTTATGGAATCCTCCTACAAATACCAATCCACCAGTTGATACCTTTCAAATTTTTGCACAAATAATCCAACAAATAAACATAATGCAAACATAACACCTCTTAAATGATGCAACTATAACATCATTTGATCAACATGGCTAATCAATCTCCCATTATTCTCCCTCAACACAATCAAAATTTTATTCCTCTCCCTCAACACAATCAAAATTTTATTCCTCCACCTCTTGGATATGCTATGAGGAATGTCATCCCCCAACCTATCATACATGATAAGATGCTTTATCACATCCAAAATGATCCTTTATCCAATTCATTATTTCTATTGATATTGGTAACGTATCTCCAACTATTAAATATGATGGGATTAGAGACCCTACATATTTTCTTAAGGCATTTGACAATCTTTATAAGGAGTAGATCCAAACAAGTACTTTCACCACAACTAATTTTTTAGTTAAAACTTTCATTGGTGATGTATTAGAATGGTGTAATCAACTTCCATAACATTCCATATGGTAACTAGAATATTTAGTCAATCCTCTAATTAAAGAGTTTAAACATAATGATCTTCTTGAGAATTGCCTTAGCCATTTTATTAATGCTATGTAATATCCCACCAAATCAGCTCATGATTTTATCAAATGATGGAAATATTTGGCTCATAAAGCTGATCATAACATGACTAATGATTAATCTATTTAAACTCTTTATAACAACATTAATTCCTTGACTTTATATAAGGTTTGGAATTTTGCTTCTCAAATGCTAAATTAAGCTCTTGACCAAGCTAAGCATCAATATTTCTTAATGAAATATTTTGAACTTAATACTAAAATTATTAAAGGATATTTTGAACATTCAACTAATGTGATAACCTAAAAATCATCCTCAACCCAAACCAAGAGTTGTTAAAGTTGATAATGCCCAACCTTCTCACACACCATTAATAGTGCAATAAATCTTAATATTGGATTCCCACTATTATAAAGATCAATAGTGCCCCCTTACATGGATTCATAAACATGAATCTATCTTTACAGTTCACTCTTACTAATTCTAATGATGATGATCCTAATGGCTTGAAAAGTAACTAAAACACTACCAAGATACCTCCTTAAATCTCAGAGTGGCTACTTCCCTCTTTATTACCTCATCATCACACCATCCCTTTCATCAATGAGATCACTGATTTCCCCTTGCATGTAATGCTAAAAAATAATCTTACATAGAAGATTACTTTACATGCAATGATTATGGAGTGGCTAAATTATTCTAAGATCTTTTAATCATGTCTCCATGTAAATTTAGAGATTTAGGCATTTCACCTTCTAACATTCCTCCTGAATAAAAAACATGTATAATTTATCTAACTTATGATGATAACTACATCATGGCCCAAGCTCAATCACAAGAATTTGATGTTCAAAATTATCAAAAAAACTCTATCTTAAATACATGCTTTCAATGATGATTTTCATACTATTTCAGCATATTTTGAGTTAACACCTAAAGGTCATGTACCACCTACTAATTCTCCACTCCTCGATACCCCTTAGGTGGTGGAATAAATATTACCCCCTGCACCTCTGGAACATCCAAAATTTTCTATGATTCTTATCAAACTAGTCATTATCTTTAATCTTCTCCCTATCAATAATGTTAAAAACAAACCAATAGAATTGGATCAACCTTCTTCTCCAATTCCACCTATTCCTATGATCACACTTGATGAAAAGGCCATATATGTACATCAAATACATTCTAAATATTACCACCATGGTAACAAAATTATTTATCTCAAAGTAGATGTGGAGTACTATGGCCCTCTTCCCACTTTGCCTAGCGATAAAGCCATTCTTGAATTGTTCCATGCCTAATAACCTCAAATTCCTTAGAAACTTCATAAACTTGGGAATTTAAAACAAAAATACCCTCATTTTAACAACTTCATCACTATCATTAATACTAAAACAAATCTCATTTCCTCTCTACCTAACATACAATATCATTTCGAAAATGGAAATGCTATATTTATCAAGGAAACTATAGGAATCAAATATGGAACCCCATCATGATATGTACCTATAATAGTCTCTAAAGAACTTAAACCAAATGAATATGATAAATTCAGTTTATTTTTTGATAAATCTTGTGATACTTTTGATTGGTCCTATGAAGACAAGTCTAACATTGATCCTAGGATTATGTTGCACAATATCATCACTTATCATGATGCCAACCCCATAGGAAAAAAATAATAGAAATTTCCCCCAAAGTTTCCAATTTATACCATAAATAAATAATTAAACTTATCAATGCCAAATTTATTAAACATGTGAACTACTCAGAATGGGTCTCAAACATTGTCCATATTCATAAAAAAATCACCATGGTAATTTGTATTTGCATCAAATTTTGTAACCTCAATATTGTTTATCATAAGGATAACTTCCATTTACCTTAAATAGATGCCATCATTGATTCCAATACTATATATGAAATTTTGTCCCTTATGGATGGTTTTTAGGGTTTTAATCAAATTCACATCGCCCTAAAGATCAACATAAGATAAATTTCATCATAGAACAGGGCACCTATTATTACATTAAAATGCCATCCAACCTTTAAAATGTTAGAGATACATATTAGTAGGATATGACCCACATTTTTCATGACCTTATCCATAAAATTGTGGAAACCTATGTGGACGATCTCATTGCCAAGTCTAAAATTTACAAAACTCATCTTTTTGATCTTACTATCATCTTCGATTACCTCATCAAATATAAAGTTAGACTAAACCCCTCTAAATGTGTCTTTGGTGTCACATCTAGAAAATTTATAGGATTCTTAGTCTCTCTTCATAGTATTTATGTTGATCCTACTAAAATTAACATTATTTATAACATGCCTATCCCTCGTTCTATTCCAAATATTTGCACTTACCTTGGAAAGATTTGCGTAATAAGATGATTTGTCCCTAAAATGGATTATCTCATCTATTCTATTGATTCTATTCTCAAGAAAGGTAATGATATATAATTCATGGATCCTTATTACAAATCATTTGACAATATGAAAGAGTCTTTGTTTCATCAACCCACCCTTCATCTACCCTCTAACAACTATACTTTAATCTTGTATGCTTTTTCCACACTAGTATTAGTTGGTGTAATAATTGCTGAATAAGATGACACTAGAAGAAAGTATGCTATATATTATATCAGTTGAGGTATCATTGACTATGAAAAATGTTATACAAAATTATAACATGATTGCCTTGTTATATATTTTATAGCTAAAAAATCTCTATCATTATATGCTTTATCAAACAACTACATTATTGTTCATTGTGATCCACCCCATCACTTCTTATCTAAACCCTTTATTCCTATAGATAGAATTGGCAAGTGGATTGTCCTTATAATGTAATTTTACATCCACATTATCACACAAAAATCTATAAAAAGACAAATAATTATTGACCAACTCATAATTGCTCCCATACGTATTACCGACCACCTTCAAGATAGTCTCCCTAGAAATAATATCCTATATATTTAAGGTCTTAATCAAGATATATATCTCAAATAATAATTCCATAATTTCAATATTGATCTTAAAGAAAGTAATCTCTAATCATCCTCTATCTTTTTTGATACTAATAAATCTAAATTAGTCATAAAAGAACTACCTAAAATCAACATTGATTTATATGAAGATACTTGGACCCTTAATTTTAATGGTGCTAAATGACTTCAAGGAGATGGGTTAGGTTGTATCCTCACTAGTAATCTTGGTGAAATTATATTTTTGTCATTTTTAGTTACATTTGATGTTACTAATAACATGGTGGAATACAAAGAATTAATCCTAGGCATGAGAGTGACACTTGACTTAGACATTACATATCTGCATGTTTTTTATGATTCCTAACTCATATGCTAAAATGTTAATGGTGATTTTTAATTCAAAATATAAAAATTTATTTCTTATCACAAAATATCCACTACCATTTCCAAATAATTTGTTTCTTTTAGCATCGATCACATCCCTAGAGATCAAAATTATATCGTTAATTCACTTGCTTCTTCAGCATCTCTTTTTCATCTACACCAAGTTCTTACTAATTCTAACTTTCTTATTCAAATTGTAAATTCCCCATCTTCCATTAAACCACAAGATTCAATTATCTTCCATATTAAGGCTATCAACATTTGATAAAGCCCATGGTATAAAGACATCATTCATTTCCTTGCGCATCGAACCTATCCTCTGAACATGGATTCCTGTAAAAAGACACAAATCCACAAACTTTCAAATATATATTTAAATATAAAATAATTTGTTATCATAATGCTAAGGGTAACCTTCTCTATTATTCTATAAAAGAAGAGGTTTCTCCTCTCCTTGAACAAACACATGGGGCATTTGCAGTGGTCACTATAGAGGACACGTTACAACATTCAAATGCTTATGTATGGAATATTTTTAGCCTACTATTGAAAAGGATGCCATTGAATTAACTAAAAAGTGTATTCCCTAACAAATTATGATGATCTAATCCATTTTCCTCTAGATAAGCTCAAAAATATGGAGTCTCCCTTGACATTCTCCAACTGGGGATTAGATCTCATAGGCAAATTACCTATATCACAGGATGGGCATGTCTTTATCATCATGACTACCGAGTATTTTACCAAATGGGTAGAAACCATACCTCTTATCAATTTCATTAGAACCACCAGTCTAAATTCATCCTTAAATAAATTATTTGTCATTTTGAATTCCCCCATACTATCATTTTTAAGAATGGTGGTAATTTAAAAATAAATATTTCAAATAAATCTATACTAAATTCAAAATCTCCCATAAATTATACACACCCTACCATCCATAATGTAATCACCAAGATCAGGTCATTAAAAAAATTCTCAATAAAATCCTCCAAAATATAATCCATGAAACACACATGGATTGGCATCTTCACCTATATCCTACTCTTTGGGCCTATCACACTAGCATATGTACTGCCACTAGGGAAAAACCATTTTTGATAGTCTATGTTTTCAAATAAGTCCTCCCATTATAATTTGAGCTTCTATTTCTCTATATCTCTCTTCATGGTATCATACCTGATGAATAATTACTTGAAGTTCTCCTTCATGCTCTTGATCTTCTTGATAAATATCACCTACCCTTTCTACAATACAACTACTAATACAAGGCTTGCATCATTAAAAAACATAACAAAAGGGTTAAAGTACATAATTTTAATATTGGTGATCTTGTCCTTAATTTAGACTACACACATGAAAAAGAAGGAAAATATACCCAAAAATGGTGGGGCCTTTATTTAGTAAAAAACATCCTTGGTCCTAGCACCTAATACCTTCAAACTAATGAAGGACATATTTTCAAAGAGCCCACCAATGCATAATTTTTAAAGAAGTATTTTGCTTAGATATTTCCCTTCTTATAATGATTTCTATATGTTATTCTTAAAACACTTTTTTATGATACCTACATGAGTATCACCCTATACAATAGTTTCTATTTCCACAAACTTTAGTTCCTTATTTTTGGTCCTTTGGTTTCTCTTTTCTCATGAGTTGAATTGTAAAAATGTGGATAGGAATCAATCTTTCTAATGACTTCCTCTTATTAAATGGTTTACTTTAAAATGCCTTTTGCACCTCTTAGTTTTTTATTTTTTGAGTTACATGTAAGACCATGGATAGGACCTGGACTTCCTCACAAATACCATATTTATCATTTATTTTTCACATGCTTTATGTACCCTCTTATATTTTTATTTTATGAGTTATAGTATAATACCATGGATAGGACTAGGACTTCCTCATAAAATCCCCATCTTCAATTAATTCAATGATCCCTTTTCTAGAATTTGTTAGCAATGGTTAAGTTTATGATCCCTTGTTCTTAGATTTATTTTTTGCTTCTTTTATAGATAAAATTTGCACAACAATAAGGTTTTAGCATGTTTTCCTACACTTAACTCATTCCTATCATAAAGAATCACACTTCCCTATCATTCAATCCTTTTTTCACCTTTGTCACTTTTTTTAATTTGAAGTAATTTAAACTATTTCATTTTCATTCCTCTTGATTTCCTTTCCTTTCAATCCACTCTAGATAAACCAAGTTCAAAGTCAATATAGCACTTTTATTTCATCTAAATTCACAAGACTCTTAGACATAATTCTCTCTAAGTTATCTTTCTTATCAACCAAGTCTAAAGTTTTCAAATGATAGTCATATATAACACCCATGTTTGGTTCTCTGAATCTATATGGAAGAGGAATAGGAAAGCCATCAAAATTTAAAATCCAAATCATTTGAAACAAAAGGAAATGATATAAAAGGAAACATACAAATTCCAAAGTTAAAATCACACCTTTATTAATAACATGTCTTCTATCTCCAATTGAAAACCAAACTCCAAATTTGGCCTCATGATAGAGTTGAGGTCCGTTGGGTGTGTTAGGTCAATAGATTGACATAGAAGAATTAAAAAAACTCTATGATGCTACCTAATTTCTCACACAAGTACCCAATCTTTGTAGTAAATTTATGGCTCTATAAGGGGTCCTAAGGAATGGGGAACATGTTATGGGAAGGCAAGTCCATTTTAATTTTAATGCATATAACCTTCATGGGATGATATCCATAATTAATTTGTTGACATAATATTTGTGTGTCTAGAGGTTTTTCAGAGTTCATAATGTCTAAAGTCCTCTTGTTTTGACAACCCTAATTATAGTGTCTTGACTTTGATTAAGAGTTTATCTACCTTTATTTTTTCTTTAATTTTCTACTCCACCTATTTAATTTCTCCCTTTGATAGGAAAGTGTGATTCTAAATATATTTTCCCACTTATATATTTCCTCTTCTTTACATTATTAAAACATGTTAACACTATTTTGGTTCAATTTTATATATCCTTAGAACAAAATAACATGTTTAAGTGACTATGGATTACTTTATTTACACCATTTCTTTATTTTCTTCTTGCCATTTTCCATTATTATGCCTTATTTATTTTTTGGACACCTGAGACCATTTATACTTTCTTGTTATTTTTCCATTTTTGGGTGAGGTTGTCTTGTTACTTCTCACTCACCAATATTTTTTTCCCTTTTTATGAGCTTTTTCCATTTATAATTGAGTAAGGATTGTTACCAATCACTCATCAATGTTGTTTTACCATTTGATTGTAATTTTTTGTTTAATTAAGGATTATTAATACTTTCACAATGATTTTGATTACCATTTTTGACTTGTATCATTGGTTTCACTTGGTGAGTTTGCCTTTCTTACTTAAGGTTTACCTATTTGAGTTTTTTTGGTCTTTAATAGCCTTGGATTTTTGGTTACCCGATTTACTCTAAATTTTTGACTTGGTAATTTTGTCATAACTTAGCAATTTTCACCGCATCTTACCAAATTTCCAAGTACATCTCATCTACACCACATTAGTCATCTTGGCTTTCTTGTGTTTATTTTTTTTTACTCTTTTATTTTGTATGCTTGGGTTTGTCCAAAGTAGTATTTACACCCTCCATGATCAAAAGTAAAAAAAATAGAAAACCATACAATCATAAATGTAAGTCAAAGTATGCATACATTACTTCTATTTTTAGGTATTTAATTTTTTAGACATTTACTTTCAGTTATTTTATGCTTTAAATACTACAATTTTTTAGCTTTAACATTATGTGTTGCTATGTTCTTTTCTAGAAGCACCATCCATATTGCACCTACGTAACATGTGATGAGATTTTAGTGGGGTATATGTATACACATAATATTTTAAAACTTTATCAATTACTGATGCTTTATCTCTTAAAATAACACATCGAGTCTCAATCTCTTTGAGTGCACGCCTTAAGGGGTGCACTGGGAAGGGGGTAGGTAGGCCATTGGTGCTTTATAACCTTTTTTACCCCTATACCACAACTTTATATCAATCTAGCCTTCTCCTAACCATTTCTATAATCTTTGTCTCCTCCCTTGCACCCTCCTCCTACCATTTTATGCCTTCATTATCCCTTCCTTAGGCCTAAAATATTTTTTGATGGTTTACATTATAATATTAACCCCATAGACCCTATACTCTAATTGATAAAACTCATTTAGGTTCTACGTCAACCCCTGGCCAACCTAAATCAAGACCTAATTTGATTTTATCAATAATGATACAAAGTCGACTAGGCTAAACCTGTCAGCTAAACTTTAAGAAATGTTTAGGGTTAGATTTAACTATATATACACATTAATTTAGCCATTTCTTAGAGAGAGAAAGATTTAATTATTAATTTTCACTTCTTTACAATATGATCTTCCACCATTATACCTAAGGACTTATAACTTAGGGTTTATATTTGGAGAATAATCTTGTTTTGTGGAAAAGTCTTGGATGCTTTATAATTTCTTAGTTATTCTTAAAAACCACAACAACCTCTTGTGAATCACTTTTAGCCAAGGGATAGATTGAGTCTTTATGGGTTAGTCTTCAAGGTAAGTATCCCTAACTTTTCTCCTCTATTTTAATATATATAAGAAGCATAAGTAATGAATTTTGAATATGTTTCTCTTTACATGCATTGGGGTTTTACCTATACATAGCTTAATTAGGATTATCCTATACATATTTACTTTTATGTTTAATAAACCCTATTTTATGACACAAATTTTGGTGAGCACTATATTATATTTTACTTTACTTATCATTTACTTTTGTGAATATGAAAACATATGACCTATTTAGGGTTATCACATGGTGTTGCTTGATTAGAAGCTTTGGAACCCTCTCTAGTAACATTATTGTGGTAAGATATCCCTTGGTTAAGTCTAGCAAATCCATCTTGGTCATGACCCTGAATATTTAATATATCAATAGTCGAAAGTGTAAGTAAGATTACCTTTTCTGAGCTAGAAAATTAATTAAAAGATTAGTTGAATTTCTATTTGAATATAAGTACCATTTAAATTATCTATGATATACTATTATGTTGAGTACTCTACTAAATAATCTCTAAATCTTGTGTTACAAAAAAGTGGAGACAATGTGGGTATTCATATTAATCTTATCTTGTTCATAATGGGAATATGCCCATTTTACATAAGATTAAAATACTATCAACTACCAAATTTTTTTATCTTGTGTAAAATGGGATTAATTGATAAAATTCTTAATATTTTGTGTAAAATTAAGCACAAGCCCATCTGATCAAGATACAAAATATCATCTCTATTTTATTATAATGAATTGTTAATACCAAATATAATAATACAAATTTAATATCACATAAACACATCTCATCCTTGTTCACATACATTTTAGGTCCAATTCTTTATGGGATGTCATTAGGTACAATCAATTATATCGAGGACATATAGAGTTATCTGATGCCACGGTACCATCTCAAGGTTTTGTGGTATACTCAAATCCATACTCATAATTTTGATGGCTTGTCTAGAATAAACAGATGCCCATTTTTAAGAATATAATTTTCACATCTTCAATTATGAATCCAATAACCTAAACATTAGAAGAATATTATATTTTTAATTTATTATGTGCTTATCTTTTCTAGATATTTAAGCATGTGCCCATTCCACACTATCAAGGCAAGTCTAACATTATAACTTAGGAATCCAATACTCTTGGCTTATGTGGAAGGGTCACGTTCCAATTTTAGATAAGATATAAATAGTGGATTCTTAATTAATAATATTCTTAAAATACTTTTAACATATTAGTAAAATGTGCATAATATGATCAATTATTGATTTATGATAATAATATAGTTAATATATAATGTGCACAAAGTGCATACTAGACTCTTATTAATATTAGTCTTAATCTAATAATGTGGAGTCATGAGAACTTGCCCATTTCACACATGCAAAGCCCATTGGATTATTAATCAATAATATTCACAATATATTACAAGACCTCTATATTATAGGAATATTGTTCATTATAAATAGGTTAAAAATAATTTAATCAATTAATAATAAAATATTCTTATCTTGCATAGAATGTAGGCCTCTATTTATTAATAAATTTTGATTTTGGAACAAATTAATATAAACCACTCAATATAGGGTAGTAGTTCACATTCAAAGAGGAATAAGTGTTATTGTTAAAATCAAATCTCTTTTAACTAGAACTATTTTTTCACAAAAAAAATACTTTTGCATATAAACATGAATAGGAAGTCGAATGAAAGTTGAGATTATCATGAGGGAGATATTTCATAATAATTTATATCAATGCTTTTAAAATTTTATATTCACTATTTTAAAAGAGAAAAAGTCATTACAAAGTAGAAAAGGAGATAGTTTCTAATAATTTTGTTTTTGAAGTATGATAATTGCAAATAGATAGGCTGAAGATGGTGGAGATTACACAAGGACTTGGTAGCATATGGTATTAATTATTTTTGTTTCAAAAATACATTTATAGACATATAAGAGTCAATCCAGACTTGTAAAATAAATTTGAAAGTGAGGAATGGATCGACAAGGTGATTATTTAGAGACCCAATTTCTAATTATTATTTTTTCTCAAAACTATATTTGTAGATAACTTAGTAATATTACATAAGGAGTTTACACACATGTATTTATCATTTTTATTTTTTATTTCAATGTTTTTCTTGGTTTAAATTCTAAAAAGGAAACTAATGTTTAAATGCATCTAATTACAAATGCAATTTGAATTTAAAAATTAAATGGCATTTACATGTCATAGATATAAGGAATTTTCAAACAATAAAGAATTAAAACATGGTAGTATATGTTGTATATCTTGCTCTATGTGATAGTTATAGAACTTGATTTTTTATTTCTTCTTCTTTTTTTGGAGTTACTGAAGATAAAACTTTGATATTATATTTCTTCCTATTTATGTCGTTTCACTATTATATTGTTCAATATAGTTTTGATATGATCTTGGATGGATGCTAGCATAATTGAAACCTAAATATCTATATCTCTTTGTATTGTTGATAGGATCCATGATGGTTCCTATTATTCTTAAAACCTTACTATCTCTATCTATCTATACTATCGATAGGCTCCTAGATGGATTTTATATTCCATGAAAATGAGTATCTCTATATGTTTATACTATCGATAGGCTCTAGGATGGTTGTTGGTATCCCTAAAACTCAACTATCTCTATCTATCTATAGCATTTATAGGATCTTATATGCATGATGGCATCCCTAATACCTAAATATATCTATCTATCTATAATGTTGATGATAGTATGTTCTCATTTTCCTCTCTTTTTATTTGTCATTGGTTTCCTTGCTTTCTCAAGAATAAACTAAGGAAACTTGATTCTTTCAATACTCAAAAATTTATAATGCACCTGACAACACACAAATTCCACCCAACATGAGAGAGTATAATTTCAATTTTTTTAAAATACATGTTGCATTAAATGTTGAAACTATTTTTAAATTTTAAAAACACCGTGCCATAAAATTTTGAGATATGTCTCAATTTGAAAATTATTAAGCATATTAAATCTAGCATTTTATCTATTCAATGTGTACTTTGATTATTAGTGTAGGAGAGATTATCAATATGACATGATTTGAAAATTAAACTTATTTAATATGTTTTATAAATTATTTTAATATCTTGTGTAGTACTTACATAAAATCTTTTTGAATTTTCCACAAATTTATTTAGGAGTGTAATTAGTACTAATAATAAGGATGTGACTATAAATCTAACTAATTGTATAAATTATTATAACACATACCTTTAATATATTAATTAAATAATTAAAAAAGAATAAGATTGTTGGTATTTAAGCTTTGTATTTTGGTAAAAGTGCCACATACCCTAAATAGACATAACCTTCATGTGTGTATAATATTACTAACATTAAAATCAATTTATGAACTTTCAGGGAAATGCCAACATGAAATATTATAAATTGCAGTTCAAATCCAATGCTTCATTGAACCATTAAGAAAATCCTACTTAAAATCCCATCTTGATTTGAAATTTCTAAAGAAAGTGAGCTTGATTTTATTTGGATAATACCATAATTTAAAAATAATGGTGACCAATGATATGCCTTTATCATCAATTGTGGGAACATTTTAAAATTTGATAATCACTATTTTCCATTGGATATATATTTTAAAGCAATTATAAAAATTAATTATTATTATTATTTAATAAATGTAAGCTATAAAATAAATTTGAGCAAATAAATATCAAATAATTTGAAGTCTAGATATTATTTTAAATTACATTTCAATTTAATTACAATTAATATTACCACTTTAACCTAAAAACTAATCTGACATTTAAATAGGATTAAAATAGTCTTTTATCTACACACACACACACACACACACACACACACACACACACACACACACACACACACACACACACACACACACACACACACACACACACACACACACACACACACACACACACACACATAATTGCCGCTTTTTTGTGTATTGAAATTAAGTAAGATTAAGATAAGAATGTTCATCCTATCATTTTTATAAATGGATTAATAAGAGGCCCATTACATAATAATATTTTTAGAATATTGATCCTATCTTATGTGGAATGGGCATAATTGATAATTTAGAGTGGGCATAAAAATGGCAACATTGTACATTATAACCACATGATAATATAATATTTTAAGAAGACTTCAAATGGAAACTATCCATTCTAAACTAGATAAGAATATTGATCCTATAGTGTTTATCATACTCAATATCTATTTTATATAAGTTTATTTAATTACATTTCATTGATAAAACCAATTACAATAATAAAAATTTAATATCAACTAACACATCTTGTCTTCTTGCATTTACAGTTTTGGTCTAATTCTCTATGAGATCCCACAAATTACAAAATAACGACTTGTAATTTAATTTTCATTAATAAAAAATTGAATAAATTCAAGTATATATTTTTATATCATGCTCAGTTTGATATATCAGTTTCATCTTCATTATTAATATCAAATACAATACAAATTTAATATCAATAGTCACATCTCATGCTTATTCATATAATTTTAGGTCTAATTCTCTATGGGATGCCACTAGGTATACTCAATTATACTATGAACAACATATGTAGCTATCTGATATTGTAGTACTATCACAAGGTTCTATGATATAATATTATGTCCAGTCCTCCACTAAAGAATCCCCCAAGATTTTATTATATAATATTGGTTATAATGTGGATTTTCATATTATTCTTATCTTTTTTATAATAGGCATATGCCCATTCTACATAAGATTGGAATACTATCAATTATCTTCTTAGTGCATATACAGTTCATGTCTAATAATGTGTGGTACTATCTTAAGGTAACTCTATAGTATACTATCATGTCCAACAATCATCAATTTCAATTCTTACACTTTTATATTGACTTGGCATGCTAATTTAATCAATGATATTCAATTTTATCTACTCATCCAGCATTATTTCCATGTGGTATTTCCTCACTATTCCACTCAGCCATTACCACCACCTAATCTTGCCCTACTAGATTTAAGACTATAGAGTAGTAGGATATCACCATGTGGTGTAATCCTACTAACCTACTAATCAAAAGGTTACATGACTATAAATATACTCCTAATATTATGGAATAGTGGGATGTTACCATGTTGCATAATCCCACTCACCTAATCACCTAGAGGGTTAGTTGACTATATGTTCACCCCTAGGGTAGTAGATTGTTAGGACCCAAAACACACAAAGCTCTGATACCAACTGTTAAGATCTAGGAGCATAATTGATTACCTTTGTATAATCAACTAAACACAAAATTTAACCAGAATCACAAGTAACTAGAATTTGGAAATGACATAGAATATGAGAGACAATACCCAAATGTATTAATACTCTTCCAGAAAGAAATACAACAAAGAAGATGCCACAATCTTCTTCACACTCCTCTAGGGCTTCCACACCTCTAGGGCATAAACAATAAATCTCTTCAAGAGTTCTCTCTCTCAATCACGGTCATAATAAACAACTCAAGCACAGAGCTATTGTTCACCTCAACCATTCAGTATCACTACTACCAGTACCACCGAGTATACACACATACTCAACTGAGTACACAACGCACTCCAAATAGATCTCCCATGAACTTGTAACAACCTGCAAATCAAACCAATCTTACTTACACATGTAGATCTCACCTGATCTTGCTATACCACAGATCAACTTGGCCTTGCACACCTGCCAACCTAGATCATACACACATGAAGAACCCTTTTGATTCTCCACACTAGCACCTCTGTCGATCTTCTACTAGATCTTGCTCTCCCAAAAATCTACCTGATCATACACACTTGGCACTGTGGCACTTGGAGGAGCTAACCTTGCTCTCTTCCCTCTGAAGGAGCTAACCTTGCTCTCTCTATCTAGCACACTTTACAATACAGCCCATGAGTCTATTAAATAGATCTCATACAAACAATAATTATACTTTTCAATTACAATAATTAGAAATTGTAGCTCAAGGCTAAAATTAGTCCTTAACATGCAAACAACTAGTTCATTAAATAAACTATTCATGAAATTGATAGTTCTAGAACTGCACAGGTGACCGACGTCGGTCACTATTAGTCTGGAGGTGACCGACATCGGTCGATACTGACTAATGTTAGTAGTTGTGCAGACTAGATATGACCGACATTGGTTGGCCTGACCGACGTCGATTACACTACAACTCAGCTACCTCCTCCTCCATGTTTGCATCAGTGAAGCTTTTAGCTCCACAACCTAACAATCTCCCACTTGGAGATAAATAGTTGTAACTGTACCTATACTTGTACATCATCTAATCTATTTCTTGGCTTGTATCCCTCTTCAAGATCAATCTTGAAGACCAACCACCACACATCTTGTGGTGCTCCACATGTCATCCAAGTAACCTGCCACATCTGAATCTACATACCCATGTAGAGAAGTCCCTGACCCTGCATCACATGTTTACCTATTGCTGGTCCCTCTCAGATACCTGAGAACCCACTAAACTACTTTCTAGTGCTTCTTTCCCAAACTGGCTATGAACTTGCTGACAACACCCACTATTGGGGCAACAACAGGTCTAGTACACATGTACTTAACCTCATCATGTGAATTGGGACCATGTTATGTGAACTATCCATCCATAGGTGTGCAAACTAGTTCTGCATCCTGCATCTTCAACCTCACCACTACCTTATCCACACAATCATCTGGAGATAAAATCAACCTGTGACCTTCCATGTCTCTAGAAAAACTCATGCCAAAGAATTTTGCTGCTCCCAAATTCTTCATGACATACCACCGAACTAACTTTACCTTTAGCTCAGCAAAACCCTGCATGTGTGACCCTGCAACAAGCATACACACTACATACAGTAACAGGATAATGTTGCAATCATCATCTAACGTGGTAAAGAAAACATAATGGTTACAATGACACTGACTAAAGCCATGCTTTGTCATACACCTATCAAACATGTACCACTGTCCTGCAACTTCCTCAAGACCATATACCCTGGCCTTCCATCTCATGTGTCCATTCCCTCTCTTCTTTAACCAAAGAATCCATTCATCTCTCAATGCTTTCATCCTAGCTGGCAACTCTACCAAATCTCCCATTTGGTTCTCTTCTAAAGAATTCATGTCATGCTCCCACTATTTCCTGAATCCTACCTGCTCTATAGTGAGCAACAAGTATAAAAAAGGGGAATAATAAATTTGAGGCTTACTTACCCTTTCAGTCCTCAACATGGGCATTTAAGACTCCTTGAGAGCTTGCTATCCACCCAAAATCTATTCCAATGACTGATGTCAGTCACCACCCAGTCTGCATCTGACCGACGTCGGTTCCATGCGACTGACCTGACTACTGACACCAGTTCCCTGACCGACGTCGGTTACCACCTACCTGACACCACTGACTTCTTTAGTATGCACATGACTGACATCAATGGCTACCTATTTGATGTTAGTTACCCCTGACCAATGTCGGTACCTATGTTTTCTTGTGAGTGATGAATTTTTACCTGTGAGCTCACTTTGAATCAAAACCCTATCTAAACTACCCTACTCAGAGTTATTTAGTCTCATCCACTAACATATATCCATCATCTCCTCCATAAACACCAAGGCTTTCCAATTATTAAGTTTGTCAAACACATCTGACTTCCTCTTAAGAACATGCATCTCCTTTTTACTCATGTGACCAAGCCTACAAAGCCACGTCTTCGCAATAGAAGAAGAATCAGTAATACAAGTAGGTAGATAAAGAGTACCTACTTTCTTACCACTAGCTAATTCAAGTGCATCCACTGTGAGAGTTCATATGCATCTCTCATCACCCAACTTTCCTGAAGAAATTATCCTCATCTTCAGAACTGGGACTTGCATGACATCCTTCAACACCCATGTGTTGGCCATCTATAATTTTAGCTGCACTTCCCCTTTGCCAATACTTTGACAAGGCTCACCAACCCCTAAATAAATATTTCCAAAGTCTCCATGGACCTTAACATGAAAAAATACTCTATTTGGGGCTGCATGGAAAGAGGCAATAGAATCTATAAACCAAGATTCTACTTTATCCAAGGAACATATAAGAATAACCAGTGCAATAATACCTACAACACATGCTCCTTCATGCTGATCTTCTACCAACTAGCAATCTTTCTTTACCTGCTCTTTCTTTCCATAACACCATAATTGACCATTCTTGATTTTGAATTCCTCCATTCTTAGTGTACTTTCTTCTACCATTGCTATACTCCCACTCAATCAAAAACCCCTGAGAGTGACTTGTAATCAAACACAAACCTACTCCCTATAACCTCACTCTGATACCAACTGTTAGGACCCAAAACACACAAAGCTCTGATACCAACTGTTAGGATTTAGGAGCATAATTGATTACCTTTGTATAAGCAACTAAACACGGAATTTAACAATAAGTAACAAGTAACAAGAAATCTGAAATAACACAGAATTTGAGAGACAATACAAACTTGTATTCAACTCATCCAGAAAGAAAATACAACAAAGAAGATGCCACAATCTTCTTCACCCTCCTCTAGGTCTCCCACACCTCTAGGGCATAAACATTAAATCTCTTTAAGAGTTCTCTCTCTCAATCATGGTCACAATAAACAACTCAAGCACAGAGCTGTTGTTCACCTCAACTAGCCAGTATCACTACTGCCAGTACCATTGAGTATACACACATACTCAACTGAGTACACAACACACTCCAAGTAGATCTCCCATGAACTTGCAACAATCTTCAAATCAAATCGATCTTACTTACACATGTAGATCTCACCTAATCTTGCTATACCTCAAATCAACCTAGCCTTGTACACCTACCGACCTAGATCATACACACATGAAGAACCCTTTTGATTCTCCACACCATCACCCCTTTGGATCTTCTACTAGATCTTGCTCTCCCACAGATCTACCTGATCATACACACTTGGCACTGTGGCACTAGGAGGAGCTAACCTTGCTCTCTTCCCTCTGAAGGAGCTAACCTTGCTCTCTCTATCTAGCACACTTTATAATACAGCCCATGAGTCTATTAAATAGATCCCATACAAACAATAATTAGACTTTCCAATTACAATAATTAGAAACTATAGCTCAAGACTAAAATTAGTCCTTAACATGCAAACAATTGGTTCATTAAACAAACTATTCGTGAAACTGATAGTTCTAAAACTTCATAGGTGAATGACATCAATCATTGTTAGTCTAGAGGTGACCGATGTCGGCTGATACTGACCGATGTCAGCAGCTCTGCACACTAGATATGACTGACGTCAGTTGGCCTGATAGATGTCGGTTGCACTGTAACTCAGCTACCTCCTCCTCCATGTTTGCATCAGTGAAGCTTTTAGCTCCACAACCTAACATAGATTAGTGTATGTCACCATGTGGTGACATACAACTAACCCACTTAGTCAAAATGTTAGTTATTTGTATAGATATGTCCAAGTCTTTTAATCCTAAGGATTGTGCCATGTGATATGATCCCATTAACTTGGGGACTTGGGGTTGTTCACTATGTATTCCACTACCCAGGTTACTGAGTCCCCTAACCATGTCATCCTTGAGCATATACATTTTAGGTCTAGTTATGCTAGAGTATCATGGTAAAGTCCATGTTATACTATCATGTCTATTACTCTACTAAGCAATAACCCCAAACTTGTGTTACATAATATTGGTTAGAATGTGTATGTTCATATTATTCTTATTTTATTCAGAATGGGTATGTGTCCATATACATAAGATTGGAATATTATCAACTATCATCATTGTGCCTATAAATTTCAGGTCTAATAAAGTTGGGGTACCATCACAAGGGTTTTCATTATAATATAATGTATATTACTCCACTAAATAATCCCCCCAATCTTGTGTTATAGAATATTGGTTAGAATATATATGTTCAAAATATTCTTATCTTGTTTAGAATGGGCATGTGTCCATTCTAAACAATATTGGAATACCGTTAATGTATAAAAATATTTATCTTGTGTAGAATGGGATTAATTGATTAAATGCATAATGATTTGTGTAAAATTAGGCACAAACGCATTCTGATCAATATATAATATATCATCTCCATTTTATTACAATGCATTTTTAATACTAGATACAATAATACAAATTTAATATAAAAAAAGCTCATATCATCCACGTGTATATATATTTCAAGCATATTTCTCTATGATACGCTACTATTTATAATAAATTATAACATAAATGGTATATGTAATTGTCTGATGTCATGGTACCATTGTAAGATTTTATACAATACTATCGTATCTATTACTCCACTGAAGAATCCTGAGGTTTATGTTATAGAATATTGATTATAATGTGTATGTTCATATTATTCATATCTTGTTTAGAATGGGCATGTGTCTATTCAATATTTTATTGGAATACCTTCAATTGTCATCCTCATGTATATACATTTTAGGTATAATTATGTTGTGGTGTTGTCATAATGGTACACGTTATACTATCATATCTAGTAATCCACTAAAGAATCCTCCCAAGATTGTGTTACAAATTATTAGTTAACACACACACACACACACACACACACACACACACACACACACACACACACACACACACACACACACACACACATCTACACATTTATAATTTCTAATTTTTTGTGTATTAAAATTAAGTAAGATTAAGATAAGAATGTTCATCCTATGATTTTTATAAAAGGCTTAACAAGATGCCCATTACATAATAATATTGTTATAATATTTATCCTATCTTATGTGGAATGGGCATAATTGATAATTTAGAGTGGGCATAAAAATGGGAACATTGTACATTATAACCAGATGATAATATAAGATTTTAAGAAGACTTCAAATGAGAATTATCCATTCTAAACTAGATAAGAATATTGATCTCATATTGTTTATCATGCTCAGTATGTATTTTATATAAATTTATTTAATTACAATTCATTGTTAAAACCAATTACAATAATACAAATTTAATATCAACTGACACATCTTTTCCTCGTGCATTTACATTTTTGGTCTAATTCTCTATGAGATCCTAAAAATTACAAAATAATGACTTGTAAATTAGTTATCATTAATAAATAATTGATTAAATTCAAGTATATATTTTTATATCATGTTCAATTTAATGTATCAATTTCATCTCCATTGTTATAATACATTGTTAATATCAAATACAATACAAATTTAATATCAATAGGCACATCTCATCCTTATGTATATAATTTATGGTCTAATTCTATATGGGATGCCACTAGGTATAATCAATTATAATATGAAAAACATATGTAGTTGTCTAATATTATGATATTGCCATAAGGTTATGTGATATAATGTTATGTCCAATCCTCCACTAAAGAATTCCCCAATATTTTATTATATAATATTGGTTAGAATGTGGATTTTCATATTATTCTTATCTTTTTTATATTAGTCAGGTGCTCATTCTACATAAGATTGGAATACTATCAATTATCTTCCTAGTACATATACATCTCAGTTCTAATGATGTGTGGTACTATCTTAAGGTAACTCTCTAGTATACTATCATGTCCAACAATCATAAATTTCAATTATTACATTTGTATATGGACTTGACATGCTAATTTAATCAGTTCTATTCACTTTTATCCACTCATCCAACATTATTTCCATGTGGCATTTTTTGACTATTTCACTCAGCCTTTGCCACCACCTAATCTTGCCCTACTAGATCTAAAACTATAGAGTAGTAGGATATCACCATGTGGTGTAATACTACTAACCTTCTAATAGAAAGGTTACATGACTATAAAGATACTCTTGAGATTATGGAATAGTGGGATATTACCATGTTGCATAATCCCAGTCACCTAATCACCCAAAGGGTTAGTTGACTATATGGTCACCCCTATGGTAGTAGAGTAGTGTATGTCACCATGTGGTGACATCTAACTAACCCACTTAGTCGAAGGGTTAGTTGATTGTATGATTATACCCAAGTATTTTAGTCCTTAGTATTATGTCACGTGATATGATCCCATTAATTTGGGGGCTTGGGGTTGTTCACTATGTATGCCACTCCCCAGGTTATTGGGTCCCCTACCCATGTCATCTCTATGCGTATACATTTTAGGTCTAGTTATTCTAGATTATCATGGTAAAGTCTATGTTATATTATCATGTCTAATAATCCACTAATAAATCACCCCAAAATTGTGTTACATAATATTGGTTAGAATGTGGATATTCATATTATTCTTATTTTATTCAAAATGGGTATGTGTCCATTATACATAATATTAGAATATTATCAACTATCATCATCATGACTATAAATTTTAGGTATAATTATTTTGGGGTACCTCACAAGGGTTTGAATTATACTATAATGTTTATTACTTCACTGAAGAATCCCCGCAAGCTTGTGTTATAGAATATTGGTTAGAATATAGGTGTTAGAAATATTCTTATCTTATTTAGAATGGGCATGTGCCCATTTTACAAAAGATTAGAATACTATCAATTTCTAAAAATATTTATCTTATGTATAATGGGATTAATTGATTAAATACATAATGCCTTGTGTCAAATTAAGCACAAACCCATTCTGATCAATATACAATATATCATCTCCATTTTATTACAATACATTGTTAATACTAGATACAATAATACAAACTTCATATGAAGAAAACACATATCATCCTCGTGCATATGCATTTTAGGCCATTTTTTCTATGGGATGCCGCTATATACAATCAATTATACTATGAATGGTATATGTAACTATATAATATCGTGGTACCATTGTAAGATTTTATAGAATACTATTGTGTCTATTACTCCACTGAAGAATACCCAAGTTTATGCTATATAATATTGATTATAATGTGTATGTTCATATTATTCATATATTGTTTAGAATGGGTATTTGTCTACTCTACACAAGATTGTAATACCATCAACTATCATCGTCATGTATATACATTTTAGGTTTAGTTATTTTGTGGTAGTATCATAGGGGTACACGTTATACTATCATATCTAGTAATCCACTAAAGAATCCTCCCAAGATTGTGTTATAATTTATTGGTTAAAATCTAGATGTTCATGTTATTCTTATATTTTTTAGAATGGGAATGTGTTATACTATACAATATTATAATACTATCGACTGCCAAAAATATGTATCTTGTGTATAATTTGATTAATTGATAAAATACATAATGCCTTATGTAATATCAAGCACACACCCATTATGATCAAGATATAATATATCATCTCCATTTTATTATAATGCATTGTTAATAATAGATAAAATAATACAAATGTAATATCAAATAAACACATCTCATCTTTGTGCATATACATTTTAGTTCTAATTCTCTATGGTATGCCACTAGGTTTAATATGTTGTATTGTGAATGACATATGTAGATGTCTAATGTTGTAGTACCATTGCAAGATTCTGTAGAATACTATTATGTCTACTACTCCATTAAATAATCCTCCAATCTTGTGTTATAAAATATTGATTAGAATGTGGATGTTCATATTATTTTTATCTTGTTTAGAATGGGCATGTGCCCATTCTACACAAGATTAGAATACTATCAACTGTCATCCTAGTGCATATAAATTTTAGGTTTAATGATGTCATGAAACCATCACAAGGGTTTGTATTATACTATCATGTCTGATAATCTACTAAAAAATCCATTCAAACTTGTGTTATAGAATATTGGTTATAATGTGGATGTTCATATTATTATTATCTTGTTTAGAATGGGTAGATGCCTATTCTACATAATATTATAATACTATCAAATACTAATAAAATTTATCTTGTGTATAATGGTATTAATTGATAAGAGACTTAATGCCTTGTTTAAAATTAGGCACAAGCCCATTCTGATCAAGATATAATATATCATCTCCATTTTATTATAATGAGTTGTTAAGAAAAGATATATAATAATATAAATTTAATATCAAACATACATATCTCATCATTGTGCATATAAATTTATGGTCTAATTCTCTATGGGATGACATTAGTTACAATCATTTATACCATGAATAACATATGTAATTGTCTGATGCTACAATACTATCATAAGCTTTCATGTTATACTATTATGTATAATATTCCACTAAAGAATCCCCTAATGTTTTTCAATATAAATTTTATGTTTAATGATGTCATGAAACCATCACAAGGGTTTGCATTATACTATCATGTCTAATACTCCACTAAAGAATCCCCCAAAGCTTATGTTATAAAATATTGGTTATAATGTGGATGTTCATATTATTATAATCTTGTCCAAAACAATCATGTGTCCATTTCACACAAGATTATAATATTATCAACTACTTAAAATATTTATCTTATGTAGAATGTGATTAATTGATAAAATATTTAATGCCTTGTGTAAAAGAAGTCACACTCCCATTTTGATCAAGATGTAATATATCATCTCCATTTTATTACAATGCATTATAAAAACCAAATACAATAATATAAATTTAATATCAAACAAACACATCATATCCTCATGCATATACATTTTAGGTTTAATTATTTATGGGATGTTTCTAGGTACAATCATTTATATCATGAAAGATATATATAGTTGTCTAATGTTCTAGTACCATCACAAGGTTCTACAGAATACTATTATGTCTAGTAATCTATTGAAGAATTCCCCAAACTTGTTTTATATCATGTTACCATTATACACATGTCATCCTCATGCATATACATTTTAGTTCTAATGATGTAATAGTACCATGATAAAGTTCCACATTATACTATCAATTTATTCTTATCTTGTGTAGAATGGGCATGTGCCCATTCTACAAAAAAATTAAAATACTATCAACTGAGAATATTATTCTTAATTCTGTGTATTATATAAGTATATTTAATTAGAAACCATTATTAAGTATGTTGATATTATTCTTGTCTTGTTAAGAATGGACATGTACCCATTCTACATAATATTGGATAAGAATCAAGATTTACACATTAGGAATAACTACAAAATAAACTATAAAATTTCCTACTAATCTCAATAGACAAAATTATCCTCCCTTTGGGATTGGGAGGATACAAATATATATATATATATATATATATATATATATATATATATATATATATATATATATATATATATATATATATTATTGGGTAAAGGAAAGGTCTCATACTCCAAGTAAAGTCTATATTTACATTTCAAGTAATAGGACTATGCATCCAAACCATGGATAGTATGCATGTACAAAAGTGTCTACCCAGAATAGAATTCTATGATTAAAATATAATATATACATGAAAAATAAATTAGGAACCAATGTTACAACTTAACCTAAACATGTACGTATATATTTATTTTTATATGGGTGTTGATGTGGTATTGCTAGCAAAAGAACACGGTGGAGTGACAACTATATAGACTAAAGTATCCACTCTAATTCCTTGAGGGATCAAAACTATCCCACTTATATCATGAATGACTAAATATCCAATAAATTAAGAAAATTATGTATATGTGAAGGCATTTATAGTTGTTTGTGTTTTAGGCATTTAATTTAAAGCTTTGTATTTAGATTTGAGTTCCTCTAATAATGCATGTGTAACCTCGAACTCTTTGTTAACAATGTCAAAATAGAGTAAGGAAGGCTTGAATATTTTGATGGTTTTACCCATAAACCTTGTATGCTTTACTTCTGAGCTCTTAAACTCAGATCCCATTACTCATACCCTTTTCACTCTATCCTTCATAAAACTTATTAGCTATAAAACTTCACATTAGTTTTATACACTATTCCCTCAACCTCCTCCTTAAATATATTTGCATCTACTTTAAGGAGTGTCTCAAAATTGGGCTTATTGATAATCACATCAAATACCCCCATGTCTTTCAATATTTCTAAGGTTTGGTTTTAATGGTTCACAAAATGTCCTAATACAACTTTCATTTGATTATTACAAGGGAAACATCCCTCTTTGTAATTACATAATTCAAGGCTCATTTTAAATCCTAGATGGACATTAATTTTAGTTGATTAAAAGTATTAATCTTAGAACATTGAATCAAGAAAGTGAGCCTTTTATCATATTATTTCATCCATTGCCATAGTTTGAGCACCTTCATCTTTTCTAATTGCCTTTCTCCTCTAAAAACCCAATTGTTACTCAATAAGTTATATATCTAGGTGGATGCCTTCTAAAAAATATCAATAATTTCGTGAGGGACATATATGATTTGCCTCTATAGTAACCTATAACGTGCCTCTTTTTTACTTTTGTATATATCCTTCATCGATTCTATAGTGGAATCCATAAAAGAACAAAAATATTAAGTATACTCAGTTGTATCATTGGGATTTATTTTAGCTTTCTTAGATAAGGGAAACATGTTTTCTCTTTATTCAAAATTAATTTATTCCCTTGTGTATACATTCACTTCCTTCTTATTCCTCACCCTCTGAATGGTACCAATCTATTTGTCAAACCTAGTGGAGACTATGGGTAATTTAGTGATAACCAAATTCTATCTCTCATCCCTTTTTCCTTGTATTTATTTAACCTATTAAGGAAAAATAAGTTTCCCTTGACATGAAAATTATATTATAAAGATGAGATGTGTTTATTATTTATTAAATTTGTATTATTATATTTGTTTTTAATAATGCATTGTAATAAATTGGATATGATATTGTATATCTTGATTAGAATGGGCTTGTACATGCTTGTACATAAGACATTAAGAATTTTATCAATTAATCCATTCTACATAAGATAAATATTTTTGGTAGTAGATAGTATTCCATTATTTTCTATAATGGGCACATGCCCACTTTAAACAAGATAATAATAATATGAACATCCACATGATTTTAATTTTTTTGTAACTTAAGATTGTAGGGATTCTTCAATGGGGTACTAGACATAATAGTATACTATTAAACCTTTTCATGGTATTATAGCATTATAAAGCTACATATGTCATTTTCAATATAATGAATTTTTTCTAGTGGCATCACACTGAGAATTAGATCTAAAATATTTTTTCAACAACTTCCACTTAGACCAAAGAGCTCAAGTAAGAAGAATTATTCTTAAATTAAAGGGGATATCATACAAACCATGCATATTTGATGTCACAATCAATATAGTATGAAAAATATGTTTAAATAAGAAGGTCAAAAATGCGGAGCCACAAAATTTATAACTAAAAAAATAAGGTAGAAGATATGTGTCAGTTAACATGGCAACTAATGATTTATATACATCCTGTAAGAGTGTTTGTTGTCTACCTTAAGGATAAGTGGTAAAAAAAATAGTTCATGAGAGTCTATTGTGAGATGCCCAAATTTCACTCCTTTGAAATATATAATAGTGTCACTCCTAAGGATCAAAATCAATTATGTGATTTCAATATACAAAACTATGATGTTACTCATGACCAAGAATGGAATCCAAAATCCAAACTTTTATTTTGGTGATGTGATTTTGAGATATTTTTCTTATTATCTTTCCAAATTATGAGAAAATAAGAGGTGAGGAATTAGATGAGCATCATTATAAAGAGAAAAAAACCACTTTAATGATCAAAGGGGAGGCTACCAGACCAAATTTGATAGAAGCATATTGGATTGCATTAATGAACAAAAGGGAGATATCTAAAATTACTATGATGGAATAAATAGAGGCCCAAAATCAATACTTGGTCTTGATCATATAAATAGTTCAAGAAACCTACAATTCTTATTTAGTTAAATGAAATGATCTTACCCCTAAATTAAAAAGGACTAATTCTCAAGGTATATTATGGAATATTGTGATGGTATTGTGGATCTAGCAACTATATATGACATTTTTAGTATAATTTATTATACCTAGAGGCATCCCATAAAGAATTAAACTTGAAATATTTTTTCATCAACTTCCACTCAG
>JARHVA010001924.1:2310000-2367500 GCA_037957365.1 Torreya grandis
ACACTAAGAGTACAAAATGGTCCCATATGTTGTAAGCTACCATGTAGAACATAACCAAGGTAATACCTCCCACTGTGGGCCTTAAAATATATTATTATTATTATTATTATTATTGTTATTATTATTATCATCCTTTACCCACTTCAAACCTTATGAATACATTAAAGTGAGATATTATGATGTGTGGAATCATAGCACAAATTCACATCATTTTATAATTTTGTTCTCATTGTTACCCATTTCAAAAAATTGATAGAAGTGTGAGATCAAGACATGTGATATATGTTGTTCCCAAAATCTGTCACTCATTTTTGGGGACAACATATGAACTATTTTGGTCCTGCAGGCCAAAATTCTCTCTTCTCTTCTCAAAAAATGTTCTAAGTATTCAAATTCTTCATAATTCAAGCTTTTTCCACTAAGGTACTCACATGTTCAACCACTTCAACAGGTGAGTTCTCACAAAGAAACAAGTTCCCAACACTTAAGCAATTTCAAGGTTGGTTCAACAATGAGGTTCAACCAAAAGGTCCATTGGCAGGCTTCAAACAAAGGATTGAACCATTGAACCATTGAACCCCACCTCCAAAGGTTAAAAGGTTCAATGACATCGGTAGACTTAAAGATTTAAGTACTTCAGCAAGTTCAAAGTTCAACCGCTTTGGCAAGTTCAAATGGCTTTAAAAGACTTAACAAAAAGAAGACATTCGAGATGTTTCTATACACCAAAGTCAAGGTCGATGCCCTATTCCAGCATGGCCCCTTAAAAAAACTAGAAATGCATTCAAGGCATTAAATGTAGCATGGGTCATTCCATGAAACAAAGCACCAAGTCTTTCTTGGCTACTATATATTGTAATCTCTTATTTTATGCAATAGAGATCTTTTTGGATATAGAAGCAAAACTCTATGAAAATTGAAAGGTGATTACTGAGACTTTGAGCTTAGATTGCTAATCATATTTCTTTATTTAAATGAGAAAGTATGTTACTTTCAAACTTTTTGTTGTAATAGCTTGTGTCATTTAGGAGATTGTTCTTATGCTTGTTTCCTGAATGCATTCTTGTCCATTTAATGAAACAAGCAGAACTAGTGGAAGTAATCAAGAAGGTGTCCTGAAGCTAGTTGTGGAGAGACTTTGTGCTGCCATAATGGTCTTTAGTGTGTGTTTTAATTTTGTTTCTATGTAAAGGATCTTAGGATGACTTTGTGCCCCCATTGTCCTTCATATATTTCACTCTTTAGCGGTTGAGGTGGAGACTTTGTGCTACACCTCATTCTACTGGTTATTGCGCCCTTATTACCTATTACTTATCACTACCAGAAAGAATTCTTATTATTTTTTGTATAAAACCTCTAAAAAAGAAGAAGTGCTTCCAGTGATTTTAATAGGATTTTCTCCTTTGCCTGTGAACATCATCTCTGAAAAAAGAGAGATGGATGGTGTAGTCCTACCCCTGAGTGTTATTTTTTGCATATATATATATATATATATATATATATATATATATATAGTCCCTCATTAGTTATAGGGAACCTCCCCTTGATGAGATGAGAGATTTTTCCCCTTTTGATGTGGTAAACCTACACATTTGGCTGACCCATCTCCTTATGTTGTGGTTGAAACAACCTATTTTTCCCATTAGTTAGCTAGTGACAAAATATTCACCCAACAATTTTTTGGTGACTCTGCTGGGGAAGAGCATGCATTTTAAAGCCTCAAGATTCAAGCTAAAGTAGGGCCAATTCTTTTCCTTTTTTATTCTATAATCTAGAAACTCCATGCTATAAAAGAAGCTAGAGATCCCAAGGTGTTGTTGACCATATTTTTGAGTTGGTGCAGTAGGGAAATTTCAATTTGTTTCCTCCACAACTTCAAGTTCAATGAACTAGGAGTCTTCCTCCTACCAACACCAGGTCACCAATACAAGGCAGAGCTTCTTTTTCTGCTATTAGTAGAGCTTTGCCTATATGTACCCCATCTATATTTTTTATTCCCCCTTTTCATAGTCAAATAATGGAAGTTCAAATCCCCTAAGGTAACTCTTTTGATCCACTCAATTTAACTGCACCTCTACATGAGCTACCACACAGTTCAAGGAAGAATTTCCTTAAATTATTTGGTGATGGGAGAGTTCATCTTGATGAACACATTGCAGCTTTCAGCATAGCCTATGGTGTGATAGGCGTGGAATACAAGGACATAGCAGTTAGGCTATTTGTGGAGACATTACAAGGTGCTATTGCAGACTAGTTCTATTACTTACAGGCTCAATCAATGACTGACTAGAACACTCTTAAAGCTAAATTTGAAGCTAAGTTCAAGCTTGTAGAAGATGGACATGCCCTACTAGCCTAGCTCACACAAATGAAGAAAGAACCTCATGAACCTATGAGGGACTTCATTGCTAAGTTTTTTAAGCTAAGGAATATGATTCCCATGATTGCTCAGCCAACACCTGAGAATCTCAAATGCTTCTTCATCAACTCTCAGCTACCTGAAGTAAGTTTTCTATTGAGATGTGTTGGCCACATAAACCTTGTTGCAGCTTAGAATTTGGCCATTGAGGTGGAAGATGGTCTTATCTTGGTAGGAAAGATAAGAAGAGATCCTAACAGAGTCAAATCTTCTTCATCTTTTGAATACTCATCTACATGCACCACTAATCCAATGATGCAGAAGCTGGCAAATGAGTTACTAGCTCTTAGAAAGCAAATGGCACAAGGGATGTATTTTACTCCTTCATACCAAGATATACCAAGGAGGACATTCCCCAATCAGTCATATCAAGGCAACGCTATTAGAAATCAAGGGCAGCCAAACCATCTTCCTCCCCCTCAGAGGAAATTGGCCATTGAAACACCTCCAACCAATTTAGTAGTTGGATATCTTGAGGCAAAATTTTATTTCTTCTTCCAGCCTAAGTTGAACCTAGAAGATGTCACTAATCTCTTCACAAAAAATCAAGAAGAATCAGTTGGCAACTCCAATATTAGTTTCCTAAATTACTAAGATGAACCCAGAAGTGAAAGTAAAGCAATTGATGGATCATATGATGTATTTACCTAGTCTAATAACTAGTTAGCCCAAAAAGCTGATAAAGAAAAAATAAAGGAGTGAGCTTAGCCTACAATTTCAATTGCCAAACAAAGAATTTCTCTACCTTTCTAGCCAAAGGACCTAGTGAGTAATAAAAAAGTAAGTACCTCAAGTGTGCCTTCACCTTTAGCTTTAATTTCATAGACCAATCCTCCCCCTCCTAAAAACTAGAAGGATGAACTCCCTTCCCTTATTCATAATTCATTTCAGACATTTGACATAATTGACCATGTCAAGAAAACTAAAATTCAAATGTCTGAATTTGAATTCCTGCAATCCAACTCTGAGCAGTTGGATAAGTTGGTTCAATGTGTAAAGAATAAATCTATCCCTATAAGACCATCTATTCCAAAGGTGATTCCCACATCCACCCAGAATAACCTTGTCATTGCTCCTCCTATTTATCCCAGGAGAATAGAACCATTTTATGTCTCCCTACCGATAAATGGACACCAGCTAAACAATTGTATCATAGACTCAGGTGCATCTGACAATGTCATGCCTACCAAAGTAGCTGAATCCCTTGGTCTCACACTGACCAAGACATTTAAGAGATGTTTCTCCATGGAGAACAAATAAGTGCCACTACTGGGACAAATCAAGGATGACTAATTTGCATTTGTGGCATTCCCAGACAAGAGAATTAAATGAAAGTCCTGGTGGCTGACGTCCCAGCCTCCTATGGCATCCTTCTTGGTTAAAATTTTTGCAAGGATGTTGATGGAGAAATAAACATGGACCTATCTAAAGAAAGGATCCCAGTTAAAGGTGTCATGCAAAGGTTGCTCCCTAAGAAGGAAGCAAAATATGTTGTCACTAAAACATTAGTGCCTAAAACTCAAATTTTGTTTGAGTCTTTAGGCATGGGTAATTACTTCTTATCCATGGAGGAGGTTCATGTGGTGACTAATGAAAATTTTGAAAATAACAATCTGAAAGTTGGTTCAAACAAAACAGTAGAAGGATTGGTAGAATGTAGTATAAGTGTAGAAGAATCCTCCCCTCTAAATGAAGAAGAATCTAAGGTAAAAATAGTTCCCAATAACGTATGGATACTAGAATTCAATGGTAGTTGTTATTCTACTAGTTCAGGAGCTAGGATTGTGTTGATATCTCCTTAAAGAGATATTTTCCCCTATTCTTATAAATTTTAGTTCAACAACACCAACAACACTACCCAGTACAAATCTATGTTACTTGGGTTGAAGGCTACTCGTGACAAAGGCATCAAACTCCTTTACACCAAAGGAGATGCTAAGCTAGTGGTTTGCCAAGTCAGGAACTTGTACCAAACCAAAAATAAGATATTGTGCCATTATCAAAATCTCATTTGGGATCAAATTGAAAGCTTTGATGCTTTCAATATCTCTACAGTACCTAGGGAATTCAATGACTGAGCTAATGCATTAGCTATTTTAGCAACTCTTTTAGTTCATCACCTATATTTTAAGGGAGACATGTAGACTATCAAATTGGTCTTTCGACCAAGTGTGCCTAACAATGCCAATCATTGTCAAGTGTTCAATAGTGACAACCAAATCATTGCCTTCTTGGAACAAAAAGATAGCTTTGAATAGCTTCACTTTGAAGGTAGTGAACCAGCCCCTGAATCAAGTTCAAATGTAGGTGAGGAATTCCTACAGCTAAAGGAGAATAAAATTCCAAAAGGATTAGTTTCCTTTGAGAAGTTTTTGACAAGCACAAAGATTCATCAAATAGTAACAAATGGATTCAAGCTCCTCCTAGGAATTTGATCAGATAAATTTGGGTACCAAAGAAAATCCCAAGATGGTGAACATTGGGAAGTGTTACACTCCAAAAGAGAAGTTCAAGTTTACTACTCTACTCTACCAGTACATGGATGTTTTGGCATACTCCTATGATGATCTAAAGTCACTCAGGCTTGAAGAAATTTGCCATGAAATTCCTCTCAAGAGTGATTTGGTGCCTTACAAGCAGAAATCTTGGTAGTATAATCCAAAAATATTAGGTAATATTCTCTTTAAAATATAGAAAATGATGAATTCTATAATAATTTTCCCAATCCATCATTCCACATGGATCGTAAACATAGTTCCTATGAGAAAGAAGAATGGTGAAATCTGCCTTTGCGTGGACTTCAGAAATTTGAATCAGTCATCCTTAAAGGATAACTATCCTCTGCCCATCATAGATCAAGTCCTTCAGATGGTGACCGGTTCAGAGATGTTTTCAATGTTAGACGGCTTCTTAGGGTACAATCAAGTAGAATTTGGTGAAGCAGACCAATATAAGACTACCTTCACCATGCCTTGGGGCACCTTTACATATTAAAGAATGCCACTTGGCCTGATAAATGTTTGTGCCACTTTCTAGAGAGAAATAGACCTTGCTTTCAAATATGAAATGGGTAAGTTCATTGTGGTATACCTTGATGATTTAACAGTCTTTTCTAAGCATCATCCTGATCATGTGCACCATTTACAACAAGTGTTGGAATAATGTCGCCAAAATGACATTTCTCTAAATCCCAAGAAGTCTATTTTTTGGGTAACAAAAAAGAAAATTCTTAGGCACATTATATCTAGAGAAGGTATAAAGATTGACTTCAAAAGATTCAAATTTATCCAAGAGCTTACTCTGCCCATAAGTAAGACTGTAGTTCACTCTTTCTTCAGAAAGATGATTTTTTTACAAAGGTTGATTCTTGAGTTCACTGAGAAGACTCACCACATTGTGAACCTGATGAAGGGAAAGGCCACTTTCAGTTGGACTGAAGAAGGTAAATTGGTATTCAAGACATCAAGATAGCTATTACCCATGCCCCAATTTTGGTTTGTCCATATTATACCAAAGATTTCACAATATACAGTTATGCTTCTGCACACACACTTTCAACAATTTTGGTTCAACAAAATGAAAAAGGTGTGGAATCTCCCATATCCTTCATGAGCTATCCTCTCAAAGCTCATGAACTAAAGTATGCAAACATAGAGAAGCATGCTTATGTAATGGTAAAGGCAATAAATCATTTCTATTTTTACATCCTAAATTCACACACTACTGCCTTGGTTCCTGATACCATAGTCAAATCCATATTAACTCAATAGGAGTTTGGAACCAAAAGGGGCAATTGGATTGCTAAATTCTAGGAGTTTGATCTTGATATCAAACCAATGAAGCTTGTGTGAGGAAAGGGTCTCTGCTAATTGATTGTTGATAACAGACCAGATGGAGTAAAAATTGAAAACATGCTCATAGTCCTTTTTGTCTCCACCATGAATGAGTGGTATTCGAGTATTGCTCATTTCCTTACTTATAGTGAGTGTCCTACTCACTTGTCTCATAAAGAAAGGAGGACTATTAAATTGAAAGCTGCCAATTTTATCCTATGGGACAATAGCCTGTATAAAAGGAACCTTGATGGAGTGTTCCTTCATTTCATGGATAAAGGGCAGTAGAACCAACTTTTGGAGTCCTTCCATAATCTAGCCTATGGAGGAAATTTTTCTATGCTTATAACTACCCATAAGATTCTGTGAGCTAGGTATTACTAGCCTACTCTATTTCAAGATGCATACAAATGGGTACGAAGATGTGAACTATGCCAACAGTTTATTGGAAGACCCAAGTTAGTTACTTTGCCTCTTAAGCCAGTGGTGATAGAAGAGATATTTTAGCAGTGGGGAATTGATTTCATTGGTGCTATAAAACCATCTTCAAGTGTTGGACATGATTATGTCCTCATAACCATAGATTACTTCACCAAATGGGTGGAAGCTATCCCAGCCAAGCATGCTACTTCAGAAGTATTATGTAATTTCTTCAAGGAGAACATCATTTCCATGTTTGGGGTCCCAACCAAGATTATGATAGACAATGTAACCTATTTCTCTTCTCAGGAGATTACTCAATTCTATTTTTACTATCGGATTACCCTCTCCCACTTCTCTAATTATTTTCCACAAGGGAATGGCCATGCAAAATCAAGCAACAAGAACCTGGTAACCATCATCAGGAAGTTGGTGGATGACAACCAATGAACATGGCATAAAGTATTGGTTGATGCTTTATGGGCAGACAGAATTACATCCAAGAGGGTGATAGGTATGCCACCATCCCAACTTTTGTATGGTCTCAATGTAGAGATACCAATCATCTTGGAATTGTTAGCTCTAAAATTGGCAAAGGCAATAAAAAATCAGACATATGAAAGCTCTATCGACAAAAGGATCATGTGCTTAACTGAGTTAGATGAGCAGTGAACTATGGTGGTGGACCGAATTGTTACACATCAAAGTCCGGTGAAGAAGCTCTTTGACTAGAAATAAAAAACCTGTGATTTCCAAATTAGAGATCAAGTTTTGTTATGGGATAAGAGAAGAGAACCAAAGGGAATGCATGAGAAATTTGATTCCCTATGGAGAGGCCAATTTACTATCCATCAGCTCAATGGTGAAAATTGTTTCCTATTGAAGTATCAAAATGGCATGCCCTTTTCTCTACCTCATAATGGGCATCATCTGAAGCACTTCAATCCTTGAAGTATCAGATAAGATCAACTTGTACATATGTATAATTTTTATAGTCTTTAGTTCTATTTTGTGCTTTTTGTTTTAGTTTTTGCTGCCTTTCTTTTTTGGGTAGCATGACTCCATAACCCAATGGCATACTTAAAGGCACTGGAGATTCTAGTTTTTACTCCCTTTAATTTTTTTTATAATCAATGGAAGTTCCCCAATTGGAGCCAGCTGTTATTCGCAAAATCTATCACTCATTTTTGGGGACAATGTATAAACTATTTTGGTCCTGTAGGCCAAAATTCTCTCTTCTCTTCTCAAAAAATGTTTTGAGTATTCAAATTCTTCATAATTCAAGATTTTTTAGCTAAGGGACTCGTAAATTCAACAAGTTCAACCACTGCAATAGGCAAGTTCTCACAAAGAAACAAGTTCCCAACACTTAGGCAATTTCAAGGTTGGTTCAACACTGAATTTCAACCAAAAGATCCATTAGCAGGCTTCAAACAAAGGATTGAACCATTGAACCCCACCTCTAAAGGTTCAAATATTCAACACGTTCAAAGGTTCAATGACGTCAACAAACTTAAAGAGTTAAGCACTTCAGCAAGTTCAAAGTTCAACCGCTTCAACAAGTTCAAACAGCTTCAAAAGACTTAACAAAAAGAAGACATTTGAGATGTTTCTATACACCAAAGTCAAGGTCAATGCCCTATTCCAGCATGGCCCCTTGATAGAACTAGAAATGCATTCAAGGCGTTGAATGCAGCATGAGCCATTCCATAAAACAAAGCACCAAGTCTTTCTTGGCTGCTATATATTGTAATCTCTTATTTTATGCAGCAAAGATCTTTTTAGATATATAAGCAAAACTCTGCCAAAATTGAAAGGTGATTACTGAGACTTTGAGCTCAAATTGTTAATCATATTTCTTTATTTGAATGATAAAGTAGGTTAATCTTAGACTTTGTGTTGTGATAGCTTGTGTCATTTAGGAGATTGTTCTTATGCATGTTTCCTAAATGCATTCTTGTCCATTTAATGAAACAAGTAGAACTAGTGGAAGTAATTAGGAAGGTGTTCTGAAGCCAGTTGTGAAGGGACTTTGTGTTGCCACAATGGTCTTTAGTGTGTGTTTTCATTTTGTTTTTGTGTAAAGGATCTTGGGATGACTTTGTGCCCCCATTGTCCTTTTTATATTTCAGTCTTTGTAAGTTGAGGTGGAGACTTTGTGCTACACCTCATTCTGTTGGTTACTACACCCTTGTTACATGTTACTTATCACTAATAGAAAAAATTCCTGTTGTTTGTTGCAAAACACCTCTGAAAGAAGAGAAGTGGTTCCAGTGATTTCACCAGGATTTTCTCCTTTGCCTATGAATATCATCTCTGAAAAAAGAGAGATGGATGGTGTAGTCCTACCCCTGAGTGTTAATTTTTTCATATATATATATATATAAATATAGCCCCTCATTAGTTATAAGGAACCGCCCCTTGATGAGAGGAGAGATTTGTCCCCTTTTGATGTGGTAAAATTGCACATTTAGCTGACCCATCTCCTTATGCTATGGTTGAAACAACCTATTTTTCCCATTAGTTAGCTAGTGACAAAATATTCACACAGTAATATCATCGTGCAAAGTCAAGTTGTTGCATAATTTTATTCTATAGAAATTTAAACTAAATTATTAATTAAAAAAATTATTTTGTCCTTATGTATAATTGGCACATGCCTATTCTACACAAGTCTAACATATTAGAAATATTGTCAATTAAGAATCCAATATTATTCTATGATAGCAAACTTTCCATTTGAATTTGATTTTGTGACCTATGGCTTTGTGAGAGATTTCCTTTAGGGATGTCAATTTATTACAATTTATTAGAAGCTAATTCAACCCTATTTTAATATTAAATTATTAAATTTGTTAGTGTTCCATAAATAGATTTATGTGGTGTAACAGATTAATGAATACATCTTTCTATTAAATAATTCAAATTAATGTTTATAAAAACATTCTCTGATAGCCTTTCGAGAAAAATCCTCAGATTAGGAAATATTAGATAATATACATATATTTATTATTTTTTAATTTGATGAGGCTAAAATATTATCCTTTCTAAAAACATCCTCAAATTATAAAATATTAGAGAATATATGTGTGTGTTTGTGTGTATTCATTATCTTCTATTTTTTTTATTTGATAAGTTTAGGGGACAGGGTTTAAAGGTTCTTGTTCCCATTACAACACCAAAATATATTTAACATAATAATGTGTAAAATAAAATCTATATGGGATACCAAACATATAAATTCAACTTTGGCCATAAAGATAGTAAACTAATAGAAAACTACCACCAATATTTAAGATATCATAGCCAAAAAAATGATGATAAAACTAGAAGTAAAATAGGGATTAAGAGTAAGACTCCTCCATGTCAAAGTATTTAACCAATGCAATGGTATTCATATTCTTAGTTTTGTATTTATAGATATGACCTCAATTTATCTTACTAATGCTTTATATAGAGTTTTCTGCTTCATTCTTCCACCAACTAGACAATGTTTTGCTAGTTCCTTTGTTGTGTTTATTATTGGTTGACACATGTTGGTCGATGGATATTGTCTTGTTTCCTTTCTTTTTTGGGGTGGCATAACCCACCTCCCACTTAATACACATTTTATTTACTTACTCTTTCCCTCCATGTAATCTTGTTCCTTCAGCTTAAATGAGTGATAGTTGGGATCTCATCATCTTCACTTCCTTTGTCATCTGAATGCATATAAACCATTGCGTTAAATTTTTTTTTCCAACTTCTCCATACCCTCTTTAAATTATATATATATTTTTTATTTTATGGGTGAGTGGATCAAATATTTTACTTTCATTCATGAATCTCTCTTTCCCTCCTTAGGTGGTAGCAAGGGTCTCTTTTGACTTGCTCACAAGATCCTTCTCCTTAGATTTTCTTTTATTCTTATCTTCTTTCTCAACAGGGGTGTTAAACTTGTCAGTTGAATTCACCTCTTGGGTTGAGGAGCCATCATCATCTTAATTTACCTTTTCCTCATTAATTTTGTCTTCATATTAAAATTCACCATTATTTAATTCAATGGATTTAACCACGTCTTTCCCCCACAAGGGATCACCCCTCGAATATTAAAAAATAGGCCCCTAGTGTAGTAAAATAATGAACGATTTCAACTTGTATTAAGTCGTATTGGCCTTCAGGGACTTAAAAAAGAAAAGTGAAGACTAATTCTATGCCCTTTAAAATAATTCATAAGTAGGAATGGGTGCAATAAAATGACAATGAACATACCCTCCAATGTAATGTGTTTCATGATTTGAAGGCAAACTTATGATCATTTCCTTGGAAACTCTAAATTAGGATAGCCTTTTTGCTTATGGATAATGGGTTTATCTATTTTAAAAAGGTATTTATCATTTCCTTCCTAAATTTTTTTCCCTTGAAGGATATTCTATTAAAAATCCATACTCGTTACCTCTCTAATGATTTCCTCGATGATGGTTATTTGTAGGCCTCTCATTCTGATGATACCTTCCTCCCAGCCTCTTATGAAATACTTTGAGATGGCAAGATCATGGCCAATAATTTTGGTCATAAAACTAGTATGCCCTTATTTTTAGAGTTTTTTCCACACCATTGAGTCTTTCTTGGATTTAGTGTGAGAAATAGGTTTTACTCTATCATGATCACCTCCCATGGTTTCCCATCTATTATTTCTCATGGTCTTACTATAAATTGGCTTAAACTTGAGTTAATTTTATTATTAATTCATTGTGATCAGTTTTTTAATGATAGTGTGGATAAGTCCTTTCTTGACATGCTTTGAGCTTAGTTTCCTTGCCTTGCAATGAGTCATGAAATCATTACAAGAGTTTTTGCAGGATGTGTGGATTTTCATTAATTGGTTTCCATCATTGGATCACCCACCTTTCCCAAGGGTTATGAATCTTTCCACATCATTTCAAATGAATACGATTACATGGCTTGTTAAGTATTGTATATTTTACCATTGATTAAAATAGGGGTTGAAAACACCAATATTAGCCATGTTATCCACCCCTTTGTTACCTTCTCTATAAATATGTGATATTGAGACTTTTTTGAAACATTGTAAGATTTTTTTGGCATCCTCAATTTTTATTTGAATAGACCAAGAGGGTATAGTTTTTATCAATTAACCAATAAAGATGTTACCAATAAATATGTTTTTTATCAATAAAAATATTTTTACCAATAATGAGCCCACCCAATTTACCAATAAATATGATGTTACTCAAATATTTCAAATTTTTCAAATATATTTGTAGCTATCAATAGTTAATAATGACAATGTCCCGATATTTTCATGATAGTACGTTGAGATCATATTTGCATTGGACATTTTTTTTGCATATCACCTTGCTCATAAATTATTATTTTTATATAATCATATTGATTCCTAGAAACACAAATCCTTAATATATGAGACTTCAATTAAATTTAATAATTATTATACATTTTTACTTTCATCTCACATTTATGTTTAATTTTTATATCTGATAGGATTTTACATATTTTTAATTTGATCTCATGTTTATTATTTGTACTATAACATTAATGTCTCTTAAATTGGAGAGGATGATCATGTGAATGTGTTTTCAAAAGGCACCAAAGTTATAGAGAGTAGAGTGTATCCAAGTAGAAGGATACTACATTGTAAATATGTGGGAATAATATTTGTTGTTGTCAATTTTGAGATAGTATTAGATGGTGTAACAACCCCATTGGGTTTTAATAGAATAAAGTAAAAAAATTTAAAAACATTTACACAAATTCAATCAACCATTTTTTATCATGATGAAACTAACAATACGGTGATATTTAAATACATACATTATTTTTTAGTTAACCAAAATAAGGTCTATAGCTAATCTATTTAGTTAATGATCATAAGATCAAGATCAAGTAAAATTCTAAATATATAAATGAATATTGCATTTATTTCATAAAGTATAATTACAAATTTAGGCACTACTGATACACTATTACAGCCAATTATTGTAATGATAAAATATACAAAATAGTATAATTTTTAGCATAATACATGTCTTAATAATAATGCACAATGATACAATGCACCACGAAGCATGTGAGTCTCAAAAAAATCATATCAATCATAAGTAATCATGAGTGTAGTCACTAGTGAATTACTATTAAGGGGAGGGAGATCATCATCCGAGTGTTTTTCCATACCAACCATGAACCATGGATCCTTGCACTATCTCCTAATATTGGAATTGCCCTCCTTTCACGGATGGGTAGATAATGATGGTGTAAGAATTAAGAGTAACAACTAGAACCCATGTTTTTTAAGATAAATATTAAATGATGTATATCTTAAAGAAACCATTTCTAACATGATATACTACAAAACATGTAAACTAAATCAAATAAATGAAATGATAATGTTTAACCATAAACACTACTTTGGCCAAATTTTTCATATCATTAGTTGATTTGAAGGATCATTCATTTTCATACACAACACTCAATCAGATTACACCATCTATGCATATTAGTGATTTTAATTAAGTGTAATCCATCTCACCCACTTATTTAGAGTCATTAATAAGAGATTGGTTCATATAAAAAAATATTAAAACCAATATATTTCATATTGAATTTTCCCTACTAGAAGATATAATATGTGCTAAACAAATAAATCTCAAATACATTCATTTAATTTATCAAATGCAATGTAATAAATCCAAACATATAATTTATTTATACCATAATAAAATTAGATATATAATTAGATTTCAAATAGTCATCAATAAAATCAAACCATCCAGGTAAGATACATATCAAGACATCAAGTTACCGAACATTGACCTATAACTATAATTTTATGTTTTTCATCCATATAATATTGTTTACTATCTTAATACTTTACATCAATAAACCAAAATTACATTTATAATCTTATTATAATATTAACAACATTAGTATGATTTGTATTCAATCTCAAATACCACATAATTAGATGTTCCTTTTAACCATTTAAACACATATTTAAATTTAGCCTAGATAATAATGCACCCAAATTTATTTCTTATATCATGTAATGTTTTAAAGCATTAACCAAAATATGTATATCAATATATGGTATACATGACTTAGATTTTTATTTATCAACAAATCACCGTTATCCCATATATTTATTTACACACTCTATCACTTAGCTAAAAATTATACATATTAAATCAACAACCTAGTATATATACTTCTATATGGTATACTCTAAATAGACAAGAGTTATGTCTATGATTTAGGAGTATCATGTATAGTTGTATGATCAAACTTATCATTATAATAAATTCTTTAAAAATTATATGGAAGCACTAAACCATGGTATTTTGACTATGTTCTATATCATTATACTCAATAGTCCATGATTTGTATATCAAAATGCACATGGTCTTATATACAAACCTAGCCATGTCTATTTTATATAAATTCCTTTATATAGAAATATATATTTCAAGGCACACAATCCTAAAGAGACACAATCACATAAATATATATAATCATATTTCTATTTAAGAATGGATATATATTTATTATATATCAACAAATTATAAATAATCATTCAATTTCACCTATGTAAGTGCATACATCCAACTTAGTCAACAATATTAATCATTGTAGACGTATCTATGTCTCAGTTCATAAAAAATAAACTCTATAATAAGTGAATAACTATATTTTCATATGTGACTGTATGCATTTTATTTAATTTATAAAGGTCTCAAGTAATAATACTCATAATTTTCTACCCAGTCGATCCTCATTCTTTGTCATGCTCTAGGTCAGGTTTGATAAAATTGAGTGGGGGTAAGCATGATTATGAATATGATATATATATATATATATATATATATATATATATATATATATATCATCGATATATTCATATCATTTAGTCATTTATTAAATATCTGTAGTATATATGAATATATCCATATATATTTATATCATCTTAGTCATCCCTAAGTACATGTTTCATAGAAGAATAAAAAAACATGGGTTATATTAGACTAGATTTGTTTATTATAACCTTATGTGCATAGCCATTCCCTATGTGGGTTTAATGACTTGACTAAGTCATCATAAAAATAGGCTAATGCATTTTCATAATGAAAATAATGACCTAATAATAGTTTTTATAGATCAAGTTTATAATTACTAATCCAACTGTGCCCTCACATGGTTAAAATTACAAAATCATGTCTTGATTTTGATATAAAAATTACCTAGTTCAATATTAAAAAATTTCAAACAATTGTATAAAGAGAAAAAGATTTGATAATATTGTTTGAGATTTAAATCAAACCCCAGTTTTCTATATAAAATCAATTTAATAAATCCCAAATGTTTATGAATCTACCCTAACATCTATGGTAGAGTATTATACCTTCAAAATATCTACTTGAAATTGTTTACATGGTTAGTTTAGAAATTTCCCTAATCTTCTAGTCTATGTTCACAAAACCCTAAAATTTCCACATTGAAACTTAGCTAGTAAATCATGGTACATAATTTATAGTACATAACTATATAAATAGGGTTATTGAGTCATATATATGGTTCTTTGGATGGCTAAACCATCCACACTACCACATATATAACCCCTTGTTTATAAATATATCCAATAATGAAAAACTAAATAACCCTAAAGAGATTAACAAAATTAGTTGATCTAATCCATATATCATCTATCTAATATGAATTTAATCAACAAAACTAACTTGGTAGTGAATATCACAATAATGGTGACTGAAAATGTTTCATCCAAATGTCTTTGAACCCTTTATTTCTCATCTATATGTCATCTTCATACCGACATTTCCTCCTTCCATATTATTCTTTTGCATTCTACTTTCATTCTAACTAAACTCCCTTTATCTCTGCCAAAACTCCATGAAACCCAAACTAATAGGTAGAATGTTGGCATAACTCAATGTTTTCACCATGAAAAACACAAAATAAAGTCTATGTTTTTCATAATAACATGATAACACAAGTCAACACCAAACAAACCATAGTTCTCAAAATTTCTAACATATAATAATCCTTTTAATTATAATTAACATTGAATCCACCAAAGTCATTTAAAAAATTTAATTCTAATAATAATTTTGACCTAACACAAATTTCATTAACAAAACTATTGATTTCCACAATAATCATTAAAACTACTAACATTGACTAAGAAAATAACCTTGTAAACATTATCACATTTGCTAACAATATAATCATGCCAAATTGCATTATAACTATGCCTTAATTAACTATTAACGTTAATGATTAACTAACACAAATAGTTAAGTCCCTAGCCACTTTGTTAGTAGAGGTTCTTGAAGCATAAGAACATGTTAAGGATGAGGGTATATATGATATACTTTGTATGCATAGAATAGTCTATTATATAAAGATAGGAATTGGGATGACAGAACCATAAGAACTATTAATTATCATATGTTATTAAGGAATTCAGAACAACTAGTATTTCATAAATAGAAATAATGCATTCAGATTAATTAGATCGAAATTAACCAAACCATTACATATGAGAATGCGTGTAAGGAACATAATAATAAATCACATAGGTAACCATAACTAGATACTCTCTATTGATATCTAAAAGTGGAACCCTCTTCTTATTACAAATAAAATTATATATAGATGTTTACTATCTATGATTTTTCATCTTATTATTGTACTTAGCACCAAAATTGGAGTCTATTCATATTCTATCCTATTTCAAGTCATGAATATAGTACAAAATGGATTTAGACAATGACAAAATAAGTGCATAATGCACAAATATAGGTTAACCATCTTGTATGGATTTACAATCTATGTTCTTATACCAACACTTTCTTGAACTTAAAATGTTATCTCATCTTGAGATAATGTTACAAGATCTCTGAGAATACACTAGTGACCAGAGGCTGAATAAATGGTTAGACTATTAAGATTTGTAGTAATTGCTCAAGGGCACCATTTCTAGTTTTCACCTCTTTCACACTACTTAGCTACCCTTTCGGGTTTTAAACTAAGTAGTGTACTAACCTATCACCCTTTGTGGATTTTTAATAGGTTGACATAACTAGGTGGCTACCCTTTATGGGTTTTCAACCAACCTGGCCCCAATTATCATACTAAGTCATCTATAATACAAATTTTTATATAAAATTTTAAAAATTTATACTCTATGTAGTACTTAAATTAATGGTGGTACCATGGATGCAGATGAGGATTGATCAGAAGAGTCCTTACAATGGGACTGTGTAGCCTTACACTGAGTGATGATCTATTAGAGCACTGAAGGTGGCCTATATGCAAGTGTATTGACAATCTAGGCAACTGCATTAGTGAATGGAGTCATATCCATTTTTTAGGCATTCCAATCCAACATCACTTCTTAGATCAATCATAATAGGGTGCACAATAAATCATTATAGCTAATGATCTACTTGAGATTTTCATCATCCATTATGCTCAAGGTTACCTTGATGTTTGTAACACTTTTTTGGATATCTCCACTCAGTGTTCTATTTTATATGCATATCTTTAAGCTTGGAAGATGGTGAAATAACTACGTAAAAGCTAATTTTTCTAATTTAGAAGATTATCATGTACATTATCCTTAGCATTGACTGATTCCTAGAGTGCTTTGTCCTTCTTTCCCCATTGGTAGTATAGCTTGCCATGGTTGTTTTGGTTATTGCAACCTTTGAAAAGTCTATACTGGAACTAGTTAAAGAAGTATCCAGTTGATGCTTACAGTCTAACAAGTTGTGTACAACTTATTGAGAATTAAGTATGGTATCATCAAGAATTCCTTGGTACTCTAATATAGTGATTAGAGTATCAACCTTGGCCTTGACATCTTTTCCCAATGTTCCAACTATGTGGAGTTTTTGTGTTATGTACCAGTCCTTATTTAACTCAGAGACAAGTGTCTTGAGTCTATGATGGTCAGACATTACTTGGTCCCCAATTTATTGAGTGACCAACTTGGGACAAGTGTCTTGAATAACCTTGGTATCTTCATGAATTCAAGCCTTTAAATCAATATTCCTGACCTTGGATTAATTAATCTCCTACTCTAGAGAGATGAATTTTTGTGCAATGAACTCTAGGAATATTGTAGCACCCTCTAACTATTTCTTCAATGGTAATTCAGAAACATCTAAATATGCTTCTTACTAAAGTGGAAATGATGCCAAAGTTCTTAAATTCATTTAAGGTTCATTTTTTGGCATGGTCACAAGTGGAAGTTAGAATGTGGTGTGTTGATCACCCATAATTAGAACATCCCATGGCTAGAATCCTAAATGAAAAGATAGTTATTACTCACCTATTTTAACCATGGGTTGATCTTCTTATTTCTATGGCTACTCCAACCTAGATTTTTATTATTCAAACACTTTTTATTGCTATGTCATATCCTCTTCTATAGGCTATAGTTATTATGTAGCATCTTTATCATATTTTCTTTTGGCTTCCTCTATTGCTTTCCTGATAAGCTCATCCTCAACATATTTATTTTTATCCTATTCTTCCTCTTGTAGATTTTTTGCATGCTCTTATTATTTCTTCTATTCCTCCAACATATCAACCTTGTCTTGTTTGGCCTTAGCCTAATCTTGTGATGCTAGGTTAGCATGTGCCTTAGCTACACTTTCTTGTTATTCCTATAGATAAGCATATTATTTTCACAAGGATTCATCGTATTCTCCTTTCTTCTTGGTAGCTTCATTAGCTTGTTGTTTTATGAAAGTAGCATCCTCTAGATCCTTATGTGCTTGCACTATTGCATCCTATTATTACTCATCTACTTCTACCATAGCCTTTGTAATGAGTGCAACCTTTTTGTTCTTCTATTTTTTTTCTATATTCCTCTGGTGCACCTCTTTCACCTATTTACTATATAAATAGATTATTACACATTTTTGGCCACCTCAATATCCTTTTGGTGGTCAACCTCTATGTCTTGGGCCTTTTGTGTGGCCTCAGCTTCTTCAGCTTGATGACTATTTTATTGATCTTGTTGTTGTTGGGCTTGTTCCTTATGGTGCTTCTTTTTTTCTTATTTGATTCACCTTTCTAATATGTGATATACTTATTCCCATGGATCATTTTGTTCTTCAGATTTAAGATATTCTAGCAAGATATCTTTATCCTATGGGGCTTGTCTTAAAGTCAACAAAACTAGATAAAGGGTGAATACCTCATGCAATGAGGCAAAATGAATGTGGTCATCATGTTTCAAAACAACCCCCACCACCCACCATAAGGCACAAAATTAAATCTAAGACCTATTATATCATAGATAGATTTAGAAATACCTTTCTAAATTTTATATTTTGGATATTGTTAAAATATCAATAATTTACAAGGATATATTATATGATGTTTTATGTGTGTAACTCTTTTGGTTATACACAACCAACATCATTTTATTCCATAATGAGGACATTCAAAGATGTCAACTAGGTCATCTCATTTAATAATGTAGACTTTCCTCCAAAACACATCATAAAATAAGATCCTCCACTATTCATTCAAGGTCAGATATATGGAAAGGTCATCAAGCATGTTTTTTTTAAAAATGGTTGAGAAATCAATATTTCTAGTTACTTTGTCTAACATAAATTTGGCATTGATATAAAAAACATTTAAATATCAAAACAAAGCATCATGGGATTCAATGATACTCCATGTTAGGCAATTAGAACCATCACATTGGATTTAATATTAGGTCCTAAAATAATGCCTAATTTTTTTCAGGTCATTATGAATCAATTACAATACAATATATTTTTAGGAAGACCTTGAATTCATACCATGGACATTGTAGTTTATAAATTCCATACATGTTTCAAGTTTATAGATGAGGGATATGAATATTCTCCAATATATGATACACCTTTTAGATACTTTAAAATTACTCAAGCACAATTAAAATATCATTATATCATAGCATGTACAACTTATCATAGTCAACTTTATGCACACATATGAAGTAGGTAAGTCAAACATAGATCATGATTAAGCACCTATTACTATTATTGAAGAAGATGCACAAAAAACATTTCCAATAAATGTATGAAAAGAGGAAAAAATACCATATCTCCCTAATTTGTCTAATTTTTATTATCCTATTAAATAATTACATATCATTATGATAATGACAAAAAAATATTTTAAAAACCTCCAGTTAGGAACCAAAAAAATGTACTAGATTTTTTAATTTAATTTATCACCTTGGGAGGTTTTTTATTGTTTTATTTCCTTAGTAAATAATTATGGAAACATATTTTTCATAAACCATTCATATGTCATAGATAATTCAAGATGCTTCACATCTCCATCTGCATAATAGTTTCATAGCACTACTATGTACCAAATCAATGATCATTATAGAAATCAAATACCAGTACTTTGATTTTCAAATCAAGCTTTACTTTTTTTTCTATCACTATAAATTCAATTATATTATTAATTAGATTACACTCTTAATGATAAAATCATGGCATGCACCTTAAAATATACTTCCATAACTAATGATAGCCTCATAATTTAAAATTGTGTTATTCTAGAAATTTAAAGAAACCATCCATAATGAGTGGTTAATAATACATCTTTATTTCATTACATATAAAAATTTAATGACATGTAAGTAGAAAAATAGGATTACACCATTTTTTAGTCAATAAGTTTGATTTCCACAATAATATGTAAACCAAAATTAATCTATAGAACAACCTAAAATGTGTAAAACATCATTGTTAAAATATAAATTTATCTTACCATATCAAAATACAATGACCTATCAAATATAATCATAAATTAAAAATCTTTCATAAGGAAAGTCCACCAAAACTTTGTAGACCATTTTCATCACTAAAAGACCATATAAATACCCAAAGAGGGAGAATATATTTTCCTTCAAACATATAATCTTTTATATCCCCCACACTCCTCTCATCTAATAAGTGTGGCTCTACCCCTCCATTGAGGTGTCAGATGAAGATAATTGATAGACCAGAGAGAATATTAGTCGATAGAAAAACTTGGAATATGGCTCCATATTACAATATAGTATAGAATGATATTACATTCATGATATGCACTAAGGTATATACATAATATCACATGAATTTAAGAAAAAAATAGGTGATACCTAAATGAATTCAATCTTTGGTGTCACGATAGGATTTAAAACTAAAATCATGGATTAGTTTTTGTGACCATGCATACTTCCTAAAACCCATATATACAAAGTTTCCATTGTTCATTAAAAATTATAGGATTAAACAAGTCATCTCATAGAATTAAAATCCATTATATCTATTTCAAATATATAGGATAATTCTAATATTAAATAATTGCATGTTCAAATTAGGACCTAAACTAAATTCCAAAGGTTCTATTTTTGTCAAACATACACAATCTCACCAATCCTAGGCCTAATCCATGTATATGATCATAATCATATTTTAAAAAAATGACCAACATTATAATGTGGTTTTACACCCATATAAATTATAATGAGGATTTTAGTGTAAATAATAACTTATTATCCTTTAAAATTAAATCAAGTACTTAATATGGGTTCACCTTTCATTTTCTAAGGTTAAATTATCCTAAGTCAAGATTGAATTATAGAGGTGTGATATATATTTCCTATTTATAATAAAATATATTCAAATACATATTTTTATTAATTTATCAACTTCCAAAATTATCTTATAGTTAATATTAAATATTTTCAAACACATGATACCTAGTGTAACATACTATGATTTCCCATCTAAAGGCAATATATCATTTTTACAAAGATACAATACTTATAAATCAAATTGAAGGTAATTTATATTAGAAATGAAAATGAGATTATCCATTTTTTTAGTGATTAAAATTTAAAAAAAAAACTTGGATAACTAGTATCTTAAACATATTCTCTAGCTTAAGCTATATGGAAAAAAAAAAAAAAATGAAAATTAGAAGACAAAATCTATGTTTATACCTTCTTTGAAAATTTTATTTCTAAAAGTTTTTAAGAGGTTGAGATCATATTTTAGGATTAAGATGATTTATGAATGTTTTATTATATGTGTGGGAAACATTGCTCCTTTTCTACACTTATTTCATGGCTTTGGCTTGGCATGGGAATGTTGAAGCTCCTTTTATAATTTGATAGAGTAAGTTTGCATGAGGAAGGTTGTCTGTAATAGAGGATGGACCTTCAATTTATAAACTTGTTGAATGATTTTAAATCTTACATATCATATAAAAATTTTGGGTGGATAATGGATCCTCAGTTTCATGATTTCACACATTGATTGTGTAAGTCATGCCATTTAAGATGTTTTTGGAGTGTGGAATAGATTTAAAATGAAATTGCAGTCATCAGTCCTCTTGGAGTGTGTAAAATAGGTGTGAAATTAAAAGTGTGTAAGAGGGGTGTAAGATCTTAATTACACTCTTTTTTCCCATTGAATTCCTTTAGTTGCATCACCAATGTGAGGTAATAAATCACTTTTGATTTTTAGAAAAATAGATAATTCCAAATTCATGAGATTTTTTATTAGAGGAATAATTAGAGTAATGATATTTTATCAATAGAATATTTATTTAATTTTAATTTATAACATTTTTAAAGGGATGAATTAATTCAATATGCATTATATAATATTAATATTATGATATGATCCATTGCCCTAATTAGGGATGTGTTGTTATGATTTCAAATTAAAATGGAAATTGTGTAGGTAATTTGGATCAAATGATGATTTTAAATCAAATTTACATGTGATTATGGAAATAAACTCTTGATTTCATTTTAGATATGAAAGTGATTAAAATTAAGTGTTTACATTTTCCCCTAGTTAAGAAGGCATTACGAGACACTAGGCACAATAACATCTTTTCAAAGATTAAAAAAATCATTTAAGAAATTTGATAATGCTTAAAGAATTATGTCCTCAATTTTCTATTTTTATTTAAAATTTATGAGTTGATAAACCCAAATTGATGCCCCAAAGGGAATTTAATTATCCTTGGATTCCCCCTTGAGGGAATGGGTGAAAAATAATTTAAAATGGTTGATTCGTAAAAATAAATAAAAAGTATTATCCATAGGCAAAAGAGGTCGAATAGAAGAAGAATGTCTAAATAAAATGGTCAAAAGAGCTAAAAATAAGTCTAAAAAGAAGAATAGAATGGTTTGATATGATGTTTTGGACTAAAAATGTGATATATATTGATTTGGATAGTTGGTCATGATTTAAAAAAAAATTATGAATTTTTGTATACACTCATTTATTGTATGTATCATGAGTAGCATATAACTTAGTCATGATATCCAATTTATTATGTTGTAGGTAACATACAAAGAGATCCTTCACCACAACATTAATGATGAGACTTATAGCACTTGATTTTTGATGTAGTATAGAATGGTATGTACCATGATATAAAACATCATGATACCCAGGTTATAATTTCATAAGGACTAACCCTTAACCTGATAAATAATTGAATATAATGCACCATTGATAAAACAATGAATATAATGCTAAGAGATGCACATGGATGAATTCAAGTATGATTTTATGATAATAAGCATCATGATGATGACCCTGATGGCATAGTGGACTATGCTGATATGACATAGAAAAAGGAAATAAACAAATAAGCAAAGAAACAAGCAAACAAAAAATGAAAATAAAATTAATAGAAAGAATTTTTATAATTAAAATCACATAATTAAACCAATAAAAATAAAATATAAACAAAATTGGCAAATAACAAATAACATAATCAAGTAATTAGTTAACTATTTGTTCATTTGTGAAGGTAATGCATTACTCTTGGAGATTCTACCCCTAATTTCTAGAGGACAACTAAAAAAACAAGATGGTAATGTTGATGGAAGGGGGAATAGAATAAAAATGGAAGGGTGGCCTAGATAAATCCAAATACCCAATGTGAGTGGATGTTTCCTACATATTCCAATAGACTTTTGGCCAAATGTAGTTCTCCTAGGGATGTGGGTAAGAATAAAAATGATGATAAGTAATAAATTTGATTGTAGAGGAATAATAAGAAAGGAATACTCATAAAATGGCTAGAGTGTTTAGATAAATTTGGAAATGAAATAGAAATAATATTGGCCAAGCTAACCTGATATGCCTCATTCATCAAAGCATTGCCTAAATAGTTTGTGTGGACCTCAGGGCAATGTAGTTCTCCTAGAAATGGGAGTGAAAATTAATGAATGGAAATGACAAATTATAAATGATCGTATCTATATAAAGGGTTCCCACTTAGTAAATGTGGTAAACCACACCATCTAGAACAAAGTCAAAGGCCATTGATGAATAGGATAATAGAACAAGCAAATATTTTATTGCTTAATATTTTTTGTTCAGATTTTAAGCATCCCCCTTCTTAAATTTTTCTAATTTTTTAGGTTGTTTTTTGGATTTTTAAAATTTTAGGGTTTTTCATGTGTTTTATAAAAATGTATTTACAAGAATACTTCACTCGTAAAATGGTGAGACTGTGGTTTATGCCACTCATAAATGGTGATAATGTGGCTTATGTTGATAAAACATGGAAAGAGTGTGGCTTAAGTTACTCAAAAAATGGTGAGAGCATGGCTTAGGTTGATATAAAAATAGAAAGAGCATAGCACAAGGGTGATTTAGATGACCTTAGATATTGAGCACTACATACATAGTCCAAATGGACCTCATTTCAATCTAGTTTGACATAGAGTGGAAGATACTACGAATCAACAGTAAGGTGGAAAATAGGAATGGAACATGGAAAAAATAAATTGTATAGGATTTAAGAAGATTTAAAAGATATATTTTTAGGGAACAACATGAAAGGAATACATGCACATGTGCATTGAAAGACTATATTTAAATATGTGTTGATGATGACCAAATATGAATGATTTTCTTGAAACTTTCTCTAAATTTTGGCATTTGAAACTATCTGTTATACTGATGAACCAAAATCAAGATCAAAATGGAAATAGGATGTGGGAATAAGACCAAGATGGATTGACTAAATTTGAAGTGGGAATGAAGGGAAGGTGTTTTTAGGCCATGCCCCCAAGTAGGAGTCTTGAGATACAATGTTTTAGAAAATCAAGTGTAAAAATGCTTGAGATGCATAATATCCATGGACTCATAAAAATCTTCCCCATCTTGTGTATCCAATATTTATGCCCCAAATCCATAATTTTTTATCATGATGAATCGACCTCGCCAATTAGGCTTAAAATTTTCTTTCTTTTCATGGGTGACATTGGTATTTTTTTTGTTCTCTTTTAGAACAAGGTCTCCAAGTTTAAATTCTTTGTGTTTGATAAACTTATTATATCAATGACACAACCTATTTTGATTTACCTGAAGATTGTTTAAAAAAACTACCCATTTTTCATCAAGTAGTTCTAATACTAGTAGTTGAGAGACTTTGTATTCCTCTTCATCAATGATATAATGTAATGAAATGTGTAAGGAATGAAAATCAATATTGATAGGGAGAATAAATTTAGTTCCATAAACACCATATGTTTGGGTTCAAGTATTGGTATGGTAGATCCAAAGGGTGGGAAATAGTTACAAATGCTAATCACAACCAAAATAATTAACAATACTTTTAAGGATTCATACCAGGTTTTGATAGATGCTTCAGCTTGACCATTACTTTGAGATAAAAATGTAGTAAAAAAATGTTGTTTGATATGGTATTTGGCACATAGTGCTTTGATGCCCTTATTTTTAAAGGAGCCTCTATTTTTTAAAATGAGATCATAGGTAATGCCAAAGCATCAAATGAGATGATTGAGGATGAATTTGGAAATCTATCAACCCATTATGTAAGTGAATGGAATGGCTTTAACCCACTTTATAGAATATTCAGTGGTAGTGAGGATATGTTTATGGCCATCTTAATAAGCATGATTGATTTTCCCTATGAGATTGAGTCCCTATGTGAAAAATGGTCATCGTGTGGTATTCGATTGAAGTGCCTGAGCTAGTGTATGAATGAGATTATCATTCTTCTGACAAGCCACACACTTTTTAACATAAGCACATGCATTGGCCTCCATAGTGGGCCAATAATACCATGTACATAGGAGTTTCTTGGAAAGGACCATTCCAATAGTGTGGATCCCATAAATCCATTTGTGTAATTATTTAAGTGATAATCTAGAATTTACTAAAGCTTAACAACAAAGTAGATTTACATCATAACCTTTACAATAAAATGTGGTAACGAGTATGGTATAATGAGATGTATTATGAATGAAGGATTTTTGTTTGTGATAATAAAGGTTATAAGGGAGAATATTATCATGAAGTTAGGCATATATATTAGATTACCGAGGTCATTTGGGACCAATAATATCATGTACAATTTTAGATTCAGAGCATTCATGATCACGGATAATTTTAGAGGATACTTATATCCAATTGTCTAAAAGTAGGTTTTCTCAATTTTTAAAATGGCTAATTGCATGGAAATGTACATTGGTTGAGTAGCCAAACTTTAATCTAATTTCCTATATGTGTCCTTCCAATCACCCTATAAATTGTACTTGAACTTATTTTAGGACATAGTTTCACCATAATTATTATGCATGTGTGGCTTTGATTCGCTAGGATATTATAGGAGGCATGCTATAGTCATTTGGAATTGGTAATTATAGTGGTATGTTTATATATGTATGTATTTATGTATGCATGCATGCATGTTTGCATTTATGTATGTATGTATGTATGTATATATGTATTTATGTATGTATGTGAATTTGCTTCCTTGTTCTACCTTAGTTCTCCATTATAATGCCTTTAGTTAATTTTTGTTATCCCAACCCACCTTAGTTGATTAAAATAATAGGTTTATAGTGTGTTGTGCATAAAAACTTGGTGTGTCATTATAGATAATTTTTTAAGGAAAAGCCATTGCACTTTTAAAGTTCTTTTCATTTTTAAATATTATAAGGAGGCATTATTAGCCAAAAATTGGCCTACATATAAATTTTTTGTCTAGATGGATCTCTCTTGGACCTTTTAGTAATATTATACCCCCATTATTAGTCCCTTTGTAGTCCTAAATTGATGATGTAGTGCGGTATTCGGGGAGGTCCTGGTGTGGTGTGAGAAGTTGAGCAGAGTTTTGGTTAAATGAGCATCCAGGGGCATGAAAGAGATTTGACACATTTGGAATATTTCCTAAGGTTTATGGAATTAAATAATAGCATGATTTTTTTAAAAATCATTGGATTGGTTTTCATCCTTGATAAACCACTTCCAAGTTGAGAATTTTAGTTTCAGGGACAAAGTCCCTAAAAGTTTAAAAAACTGGTTCCAAGTACTTTTGTTGATTCCATGAAACAACATTTCAAGGGGAATTGATGCATCAAAATGTTACAATATCTTATACCTATCATAGGGGAAGAAATCCATGCAAAAAATAAGGGTTGTATGAATAGAAGAGAGTAGTGTTTGAGGACCTCAAAGTTTCACTTTTATTCATTGTGATCATTTAGTGTATTCTACAGGGTTTGTGTATCAAATGACCTTCACACCTCAAATAGAAATTAAACATATAAAATTTGGAATGTAACATAATGGTATATTTCCAAAGGTTAATAAAACTTTTTCCAAGATTTTTTGTACATGTAAAGGGCAAAAAATCCATTTTTTAGTTTTCTAGGCCTAGAGAGCTAAGAGAGGCCTAGAATGCCATAAGAGAAATGGGTGACAAAAGTACTTTCCTTGGGATTTATGACCTGAAATTTATAGGATAGTTTTAGAAATGGATTATTTAAAAAAAAAAAAAAAAAAACCTCTCCTAGTTTCGTTATTTCACCCCTATAACTCAAGAACCATCATCAAAGCAAAAACAAGGCAGTAAGCTTGCACATTTTTGTTATTTTTTATTTAAGAGTTTGGTAATATTTTAATGATTATTAAATTTTTTTAAAGGTATTAAACATTCATACCTATCCAATTAATCTAAAAATAGGTCTAGGTGAGGCCTATAACTCATTTTAACCTCACAAATCCAAAACAGGGTCTCAGAAAGAGCATGATAGAAGCCCTAAACTAGGTTTTTGTTCTTTCCAAGAGTTTTATCCCTAAAAAATTAATATAAAATTGTAATATGATGTTTTAAAATGTTTAATAAGTTATTAAAGAGGGTTTAGGTTGATTGTAATATGTATGGTATGGTTTCTAGACCTGGGGTGTGCTTAAAGGCTAATTAGGCCTAATTGAGGAGAGCCTAATGAAGGGAGTGTGATCTTGGAGTGGAATAAGGTGATGAAAATTGTAAAAAAACATGTAATTATATGGATAATATCTATAAATTTTCTCAATTTTTCATGATATATTATATAATGGTCAGCCCAAAAAGATTTTGACCAAAAAAATGGGTCGACAAGCCTAAAGAAGTGTTTCAAGGTAATTTGGGGGTTTAATGGTTTATTTTAAGCTTTTATAATATAACCTCAGAATATCCATGAAAAAAATATTTATCTATTGAAGCCTATACCAAGTTTTGGTCTTTAAAACCCTTGAGATCGGTTACCTAGTGGAGGCTATTGGAAGCATGGGAGTTTGAAGGAAAATAAATGAAGAGTGGAATGATGAAAGGATGATATAAATGATATTTTAAAATATAAATAATAATTTTATATAAAATATCCGAAGAAAGGAGAAATAAAAATTAGTTGCGATTTCTGACCATTTAGGCACGTGTTACTAGCTTTTACCAAAATGGGCTTATAGGTCAAAGTATGTAGGATATAATCATGAAATTTTGTGTAAAGGATAATTATTAATTAGTATAAAAATTAAAAATATTTCTTAGTATTTTTTATAATGGTAACTATTCACTATTTTGGTACAGTCAACCCTATGTCAAATCACAGTCAACATTAGAGCATATCTTAGAGAAATTGGCCATTTTGGGACATCTATAGGTTGATTAAAAGCATGAAATTTGGTAAGTATGGTATAAATAACATAAAAAATCATAAAATAACATCATAAATGTTAAAAATGAGTGAAATTTCCCACTATTTTGACACATTCCATTGGCAGTTAAGAAGGTAGCCATTGGAGACCAAATGAAGTTTTTTCAGTTCTGAATGCCAAGAAGCAGTTTAGGCCTTAGATAAGTTTTATAATGGTATAATATGATTTTTAAAACCTATATTTTCTTATTGGAGTGATAAAATTCATGATTTTCATGCAAAGGTTTGAATAAAGTCAATTTCTGGCACGAAGGATTCATGTAGGCAGCTTAAGGTAATTTTTGGTAAAAAGGGTCTACAGGACAAAATACAAATTAAAATGACTTATAATCTGGTAGGTTTAGTACTAATGACATATTATATCCATATAAATTATCATAAGTGTCATGTTATTACGATAAGTGCTCGTTGTTTTGTCGCAACCCCCTATGTCTCACAATGGTCACTATTCATGCAAGCATACTTTTTGGATTTTTAGGGTGTGTTTAAGTTTTAAAAGTTCATAAAAGTGTTTTAAAAGAATGGTAAGATGTTTTTAATCTTATTAAGCAAATTTTTATGGTTTCCACACTTCAAACTCTATGCAAACACATCAGCAAGCTCAAATGCCCATAAGCATCCTTAAGGCATAAAAGGCAAGGTTGATTTTTTATCATTTGGAGAGGTGTAATGAGTTTTTTCAGGTTGTAATTAATATTTTTACAATAAAATGAGATCATTGGAATGGTAAAATTGGTCATTTGGAAAAATTTAAGCTTTTTTAGGCTTAAGACACCCAGTTTTAGCCCATCTTCAGATGCTTATTTATTTCATACCATGAAAATTTGGGCCAAATGATTTTATTACATGTTGAATACCCATATTTAATATAATTTAGTTATGTATTGATGTTATTTAAGGTCCTAAGTTGTATGAAAAATCTCAAAGAGTGTAAGCATGCCCAAAATGCTTGTAAACCCTATAGGCAATCATCTTTACGTGTGTATCTTTTCACACCTTCCACATGGGAACCCAATTTTTTTAAGAGGGGTAGAAGGGGAATGTGTAACATATATTCAATTCAATAATTTTTGTATTGGGTGTCTTCATTGTATGAACAATCATCTTGAAAGTGAGCTTGTTTGAGCTTGCAAAGGAATTTTTTGTCTAGTTTTGAGTTTTTTGACTCATAGGTCCATAAAATAGCCTATAATGACTTGGAAACAACCTATAATGTGTATAAGATTCCATAAATCTCCTAAAAAGATTATTTTTCATTAGAATTTGGCATGTTTGGGTGCTTAGAAGGCCCAAAATGACTCAAAAATGCATATTTTTGAAAGTCTTAAAATAAATAAATGGTATAAAGACATGTAATAGGTCTAATGGGACCTAAAAAAAACATTATATGGCACTTTTTTATCTTATTAATATTTAATATGGTGTTTAACTGAGCAAAAGGGTCAAAAACCCATTTTTTGATACTTTTGTGCATTGTTGCAGGTTTAATGGTGTTTTCCATCATTATTACAGGTATTTAAGGTTTTTTAAATCTTAATTTTCATCCTCATGGACATGTCATGAATTTTTGGAAGTCTTCTACAAGGCTAGAAGTGGTTTACAGGGTGCCTAATGGCCTTGGGAGCAGTTTTCAAGATGACTGGTTCAAGGTGGTTCAAGCTTGTGACTTTCATCTATGGAGTGTAAGTGAGCTGAGGTATCATGGAATTTATTTTAGGTTGGAGGAGAAAATAAAATCAAAAATCAAAGTCAAGTTTAAACTAGAAGATAACCTCCATGGTTAGTTAAGCATAAAGTGCTAAGTCAACTAACTTTTGCATAATATCTTCTAAAAGTTCAAGTTGAGGAGGTTTTTAAAGTTCTAAAGAGTATCAATAAAAAAAGTAGATATGGGGGTGAAAAAGTGCAAGTGGGAGAGTTGTGAAGGTGTAAGCATAGAATTTGGAGTGTTTTAATGCTTTTTTAGATATATTGAGGATATTTTCTCTCCTCTCTCTCTTTCCCTTTTCTCCTATATCTCCCATATATTCCATTTTTTTTTCAAGAGACTCTCATTTTAAAAGGAGAAAATCTATCAAAATTTGTAAGGGAAACATTTTTAAGGAATAAATATCTATTTTTACCTATCTCTTACCTTTAAATTATGCTTATCAAGCTTGTGCATGATGGCCTTGTGAAGAAGTGTTCTTCCATGTCCATTGTCCTTCTTTCTTACCCATTTTAAGGTGTTTTCAAGTTAGTTTAGGTTTGAACTTGAGTTATTTCCAACATTAATGGATTCTTGGTGTGAAATTTTAAATTCCTCTTTGCTTCATGTATTGTTTGGTGAGCCTAGTTTATAAGACACTTATGGAAATTAACGAGTTTGTGAGATTATATGAGCAAGAATTATCTTATGCTGAATTAGTGTTTATTTCATGCTTATGGGAGTGTCAATTAATTTGGTGTATCACCCATTTATCTCTATTATTTACCCTATACCCCCTCTCTACCTCTTTTCCAAGCAGAAACATTAATTTAGGTGATCTACCAAGAGGAAGCCGGCCTTCTCCGAAGGTTCAACCTCACTATAGGGTACCCACAGCCTGAGGTTGCTCTAATATTTTGGCTGGGAGTGAGAGAGCCTAAAAAAATCTCCCACAAGGGTGAAATTATACACCATAACATGCACATAGAACCTTCAATAAAAATTATTTACATAGAACCTCCATAGTATCTTTGATTAATAATATTTTGAACATATAATGTAGGGTCACATCCTTTACAAGGGACATTGCTCCTATTTATATGGCTTAAAATTCTTATGGAATTCATATTATCCATTATTATTAAATTATAAAACCATAAGTTATTTTAACTTACCTTTTTTTACACAAAACATTAAGAAATAATAATATGATATGTTTAATAAAGGTGACAATAAAAAATGGGGATGTGTGTTCATCCATATGGTGTGGCAATGAGTTGTGTGTGGAAGAGACATTTTGTTTCACTAGAAGGGATGTATATTTTTGTTTTGGAAAAGATGAATTTTTTAAATTAAAAGAGTGTAAATTATTAGTCAAACCTCATGGTTATTTATTCATATTGCCTTTTATACATGAAACAAGCAACAATAAGTTGAAAGTTTTGGCAAAGGTAATGGTAGAAAATGAGGTAGTTTATTATCTCATATAATAATGTTATGTGTCAATAAGATATGTTACATTTAATAGTGATCTTGATCAATAGTGAAGTGGTGGGTAAGGGAAAGGCCATACAAAACATGAGAGTGGTAAAATAAATCAAGGTGACTTGGGTGGTGATGGTGTGTTAGACCCCATTTTGACATCACTCCCTATTATGTATTTTGTTAGATGGATATATGTTAGATTATTTGGAGGCACAGGGTGCCCACTCTTTATATTTTGTTGACATCATGAACATTGATTATTGATTTGGTAGATTTTAATTATTTGAATGATTATTTATGAGTGGATATACCTTGTTATCTAGATGTTGATATTAAATAGTATGCTGATCTATTTTGTGAATTTATAATTGTTTATATTAAACTAACCAAGGATGTATGATTGTCTTGCAAAGTTTCTATAGTGATGGTTATACTAGTTCATATTATTCTAGATATAAATTATTTTTCCATGGATGTATTTGATGTTTGCATTGAGTGTGAAGGTACAAGGGCCAAAGGTAGGACTATGAGGGACTCAGGCATGGCTTGATGAATCATATGAACATCTAAAATAATAATAAACCTTTTATCTTATACCCCTCTTTTTTTTTTAAATTGTTAATTGTATTATTTTGTGTATTTTAAATTCTTCTCTTTACTATTTTCTACATCTTGGTGTTATGAATTAAACCTCTCTTCTAATTTTAATCACCTTAAACCTATTTTAATGATCAATAAGGTTATTTAACCTTGTTAATGGTTGGGTTGATCCACAAAACCAACCCATGTGTTCAAAATCAGTTTTGTCCTTTTAAGCACTTTTTAGCTTGAGTAATTGATAACTTAAATTACTCTTACTTGTCCTTTTTGGACCCATACATATACCCATTGGGTAGGTGGGGTTTTCATTGGCCAAAATTGGCCTAGATACAAAAAATTTTCCTAGATGGATCAAGCCACTCTCTTAAACCATTCAGTGACCTTTTACTCCCATGAGTAGTCTCTTTCTAGTCTTGATTTGATGGTGTAGTGTAGTATACTAGAAGGTTTTGATGTGGTTTGAATATTTGTGTAAGGTTTTAGTGTAGTGAATGATCCAATGGTGGAAAGATAAGACAAAATTTATGTCCCTAATTCATGTTACTTGCAGTCTTTTGAAACACTTTAGCAAATTTTAAGGTGAATTTGGAGATTTTAAAGAAAAGGCCTCAAAATGGGTCTTAAACTACAAGTGATGGATTTAGCTAGTTTCCATGGTGTTTGAGCATTTAAGAGTAGTAATGAGGTTTGTACAAAGTGTCATAGATTCTAATGGGTCAAAAATGACGTCTAACAAAGCTATTTTTTCCAAAAAAGCCTCAAAAGTGCATTAGATGACTTAAAGGGCATCTAAATAGAAATTTTAAATGAAAAAGTGATCTTTTGAATAATTAAAATTGGTTTTGATTTCCTTCCACCTCATTATGTATTTTTTCAATATTTAGACATTTTCAAGGCCATTTCAAGTCATTTGGAGTGGAATAGAGGAGTTTAGGAGCAAAGAGATGCATTTTTTAGCCTTGGTTGAATAGGTTTTTGAGGGTTTTAATTAGTAAATAAGATTAAATATCACATTAATGCATCCATGGTGTCCTTAATATCCTATTTTAGGCCTTTGAGATCATATTCAAGCATAGAAACTAGCATAGGTAAGGAAAACCTATTAGCTATAAACTAGGCATGAAACAAGTTTTCTACCATTAATGAAGATTAAAGAGATTAATAAGGTTTTAAAAATGAATGAAAGGTAATTTAAATAGAAATAAATATTTACCAAGTGTTTTATTTCATAGACAAGCTTCTAGTTCTTCTTGCTAAGGGAAAACTATTATGGTGTAGTCTTGGACAGCTCTAGGAGGGCCTTAGGTTTTCACTTAGTATGATCAGGAGAAAGAGAGTTGAGTTATAATATCTTGAGAAATAATAGGGAATCTAGTGTCTTTAAACTTTGTGTCATTATTTATCTATTTCTTCCCCCCATATTTATTAACAATAGCTAATAGTGAAGGGGTGTCTAGATAGCTTATTCATGTAAATAGGGTCCAGGTTTTCTTCTATTTATTTGATTCAGAATTCAATAAGGAATAATGGTTTTAGGGGAGTAATTAAAGGTTAAAATAATACCTATTCTAATTATTTTAATTAGGTAAATCATTTAAATAAGGTAATTATGTCATAAGACCTATTTCCTATGTTGTCTTTGTGAATGGTCCATTTGATATGTTTTGGAGAAGGACCTGGGTTATCAATAAAGTGAATTCATATGCAAGGGTTATTAAGTGGAAATATAAAGCAAATTAATGATTAATTAATCAAATAAAATGTCCATGTGCCTGCAGATTGGGCATAGTCTCCTTTGAGATAGTTTTGGTATTTCAATTTCTTCAACAAGGTAAAACTATAGTTATGAGTTTATAGTGTTTGAATGGTTTCTAAATGATGTCATATTGATATTAAAAATAATAAGTTCCCAAATAATTATAATTTAGTCATGAAAATAAGTTAAAATTAGGCTCAAGAGGCCATATTCTCTCAAGGTAGCAAGATTATTTTAAGGTCTAGTAGTGTACTTTCATCTCCAGACCTTGGTGAGCAAGATAAGAAGAGTGTCATGATAAGTGACATGAATGAAGGAGTGAAAGAAGGATGATAGGTTTGTAGAAGATTAATTTAATGATTTATATCTCTTTAGGTGGTAAATGACACTCATATGGATCAAAAGACCCAAAAAAGTCTATTTTTGTAATAAATGTACTAATTAAGCCTATGATATGATCATGGAGACTAATGTTGAGTATGTATAAACAAGAAGAGCATAATTTTGACCTCTCCACTTTACCCAAAGCATCAAGTGAAAAATATGTGGAAATGTCAATTCAAAAAGCTTGTGAAATACTTTTAAAGAGTCATCTTAGCAAAAGGTCAATAACTAATGTTCACCTACATCAAACAAGGAGGTTACAGTTGTCTGAGGAGGAAATGATTTGTTTCATGAGCCAACTCAAGTTTCAAGAAGACAAATTTAAACCCCTTACTTATAAATATTCAATTGGACACCATATGGATCATCAGGTAAAATATTCTTATAGAAGGTTTGTTAGGTGGGATGATGGTGAAAGTCACAGAGGAAAATGACTACCATAAGGAGCAGAGGACTGAAGAAGTAGGTGTTTTTGTTTGAGAGCCCAACTTAAAGATAAATTTAAAAAAATGAAGAAATATAATGCTTTAACCTAAGGAGAATATTTAAATAAAATAATAAAACATTTTTTAAAGGTTTTGAAATCATGTCATAAACATTATATATTTTTTATATTGAAATAAACATTATAAATTTGCCTTATTCAGAGAAACTAAGGTAGTTTTGTGAAAATTAAGGTAAATGTGGACTGTTATTCCACCCCATTGAAAAAACCTTGTGGTAAAATGTATGTTACAAAATTAAAGTGTGGAGGGTAAATAGAAATCAATGATGATCTTACAACAACTTTTGTCCTTATGACTAATCTCCCATCTCTCCTTGGTTTGTACAACATGGAGAAATAATCATCTATAGTAGTCAACATGAAGATAATCCAAAGGTTCATGTTTGAACATGAAAAGAAGAAAGGGTCAAATGGAATTCAAACATGTATAGCTTAAAAATCAACTATGATTCTATATTCTCACTCAACCATTTCACATATACTACACAATGTTTTACTCAGTGTGTACAAGGTAGAGTGATGACCTACATCCATAGGTCTATTGTAAAAATGAGTTTAAGATGAGTGTGGAAGTAAATATTTTAGAGAATAAATTAAAGTATATGTGTTTTAAAAAGGGAAAAATGACATTTTTGGGTTCACAACCTTACACTTCACTTCAAGGTTGAACACACATATAGTCCACTATCTTGTTCAACACTAAATAGTCACTTATAATTATCCTTTTGGACTGAAGCAGTGGTATGTAAGAAAGTATAAAAGACCCAAATGGAGTGATAAATAATGTTATTATATAGATTTAAATAACACCAATTAAAGGTAAGGACATAATAGTAAATATTCATAGACATAATCATGATCTTTAAACCTCACTTATCTCCAATACACAATCAAGATGACGACCTACAACTACCTTGTTCAAGTTTCTCATCATGTTTTATGTCATGAGAAAGAGATAGTTCTTATGCCTTACAAGGTTTTTGATCATTAAGGTCACTTCAAGGTTATTGTAACTCTAAAAAAAATAAAAAATTATGAATAAGTTTAGGGTATGAACATTCAATGTCCAAGCAAGATCTACAGTCAAGGTTATATTTGAAATGTCCACACATAGTCCTAAGTTTGAGGGCTAGTTTGGAGAAACTAAAGGGTTGAAGATGCTAGATAGGTGATCTAACCTCCAAATTTGGTACATAGGGTAATTATTACCTAGGTTAGTTTTTCATGACATATATTTATACCAGATAATAAGGGAATCATCTTCTATTTTGATACATACCAGAGACACTCTCCAAGGCATTCACTTAGGTAGGTAAATAACTAATTTTAGGAGAAATGAGTTTTGAGGCCTCTACAGGTAAGATCCAAATATGAAACATGGTAAAAGTGATGTTTATGAGTATTTATAAGTTTTAATAATATTTTTTTGTCATAATAATAGTAAAATCATATATTTTTTTGTCACAGTCATATGCTTGTCTATTGACAGTCAACATGGAGCTAGGCAAGCTTATTGAAGGGTTATAAGGTATGTCAGATCGTTTTAAGATAATGTGAGAATTTTTAAATAATTTTATGGTTATATTAATTATTAATACACCTGATTAGAGTGATTACATTCAAAATTTAAAGGCAAAATGAAGATAAATGCACATTTACTAAATTCAAGGTTTTGGCATGTAAATGTAGATAGTTGGAAAAATAAGTTTTAAGGTGCTTAAAGGATTGAATTATGAAATATAATTATTTTATAATTTGTATGAGTATTTATATGTTATAATTTAAAAATAAGTAGGTATTTATACCTCATAAATCTAAAGAGACACCTATTTCAATCTTCCTAGTTTTCTTGATTCTCATTTTTTGAGTGTATATTAGGTCTAAATTGGTGATTCCATATGTTTTTATTGATTTAAAATTTACAAAAAATGATTTTAATAGTTTTTTTGTTGCATAAATTTCCAAATTTAAAAATAATTATGTCTTGATACCTCATAAATCTCAATATACACCTATTTCTCTCTTCCTAAGTTTCTTGATTCTTGTTTTCTGAGTGTGCAGTAGGTCTAAATTAGTGATTACAAAGGTTTTTATTGATTAAAAATTGCAATTTTTTTTTTATAAATTCATGTTTTTGGAATTAAAATGTAGATAGTTGGAAAAATCTTTTTTAAGGTGCTTAAAGGATTGAATTATGAAATATAATTCTTGTATAAGCTATATGAGTATTCACATGTTATAATTTAAAAATAATTAAGTATTTATACCTCATAAATCTAAAGAGACACCTATTTATATCTTCCTAGGTTTCATTATTCTCTTTTTTGAGTGTATATCAGGTCTAAATTGGTGATTCCATATGTTTTTATTGATTTAAAATTGCCAAAAAATGATTTTAATAGTTGTGTTGTTACATAAAGGTCCAAATTTAAAAATAATTAAGTCTTGATACCTCATAAATCTCAATATACACCTATTTATCTCTTCCTAGGTCTCTTGATTCTTTTTTTTTGAGTGTGTAGTAGGTCTAAATTGGTGATTACAAAGGTTTTTATTGATTAAAAATTGCAAAAAAATTAATAAATTCATGGTTTTGGCATGCAAATGTAGATAGTTGGAAAAATCATTTTTAAAGTGCTTAAAGGATTGAATTATGAATTATAATTCTTGTATAAACTGTATGAGTATTTAAATGTTATAATTTAAAAATAATTAGGTATTTATACCTCATAAATCTAAAGAGACACCTATTTCTCTCTTCCTATTTTTCTTGATTCTCATTTTTTGAGTGTATATTAGGTCTAAATTGGTGATTTCATATGTTTTTATTGATTTAAAATTTCCAAAAAATGATTTTAATAGTTTTTTTTTTACATAAAGGTCTAAATTTAAAAATAATTAGGTCTTGATACCTCATAAATCTCAATATACACCTATTTCTATCTTCCTAGGTTTCTTGATTCTTGTTTTCTGAGTGTGTAGTAGGTCTAAATTGGTGACTACAAAGGTTTTTATTGATTAAAATTTGAAAAAAAAATGATTTTAATATTTATTAATGTACATAAATGTCCTAATTAAAAAATAATTAGGAATTTATACCTCATAAATATTGATAAAATGGAAAAACATAGACCTACACATGCTCAAAAATTTGACAAGGCAAGTTAAGGCAACCCCAAAAGATGGATTTTTTAATTTATACAAAATGAAATGAATTTAAATTTTACATGGAGGTATGTTTTTTTGTCATTAAAATTTTTAAATTGTTTTCATTCCCCTACTATACTTTATGAGAGAGTAAACAGTAGATTACAGGTCTGCTAAGGAAGTGTGTCAAAATTTCTCACTTGACTACTCACACCTTTGTGTGAGAAACTAAGTAAGTATCTAATAAAAGTTTTTTTATAGAATAAGAGAAATAAATTTATGTTAATTTATATGTAACATTTTGAAATTCACAAATAAATAATTAGGAAAATGGAGAAAAGCCTAATAGGCCTAATTATGCATACTTAGGCCTAGAATTGAAAACTAAGTATTTGACCACTTGAGAATGTTTTGGGAGGTTGTAAATACTCAATAGGGTTAAAATAATATAATTTTATGTAATAATATATAAACCAAATATGACACTAAATTATATCAATAATCTTCTCAATTGGATGACTAGGCCTACTCCAAGTTTCCAAGTCTCCACCTATAATAGTTATGATCAAGCAAAGTTTGGGAAACTAATGGATTTATTTTAAGGGATAAACAAGGGGTTAGGGAAAGAAAATACATGTAAAATAAACTAACCAAGAATTATTCATGGAAATCATGGATGGAAACACCTATTGAAGATCATTGATTCTAATCATAGGAAACCTTGAAGGTTTTCCTTATAAGCAGAATTAAGGTGATTTTGAGTTGTTTAAGGTAATGGAATTTTCATTGTTGTCAATAATACTCAAAGATATTATGGACATTTGGGTTTCCTAAAAGAAATAGGTGAAATATGGAAGGTCAATGAGAGTATTGGATACACTTTTAGCTCTTGAGATCAACCAATTTTGTCATAATCTATACAAGTAATAGATGACTCTTTACCCACGGTCATGCTAAGGTACAATCAAGATGCCACCATAAAAATTTATTTCAAGGAGAGAAGATAGAGTTTGTGTATCTAATGGATTTGATCCATTAAATATTTTTTCTTTCTCAAGGATGTGGTGTTAGGGTTTTAAACTTAACATGACAATAAAATATGCACCTACAATAGGCTTTGAATCCCTCTTGATGTATGTAACTTGATAATTATGAGAAAGGTGTAGTTATACATCAAGGTCAAAGGGGTTTCTACCTAAGTTACAGAGTTACATAGAGTGGTATTAATATTTATATAAATATATGAAATTCAAGCACACAATGACTTATTCATTCACCTTATGAATGTTCACCTATAGCCATATAAAAAGACAAGCTTATCTCCAATTTGTAAGAGTATTTAATCAAAGTGGTCTAATGGAGGAGTAATATGTTAAAATATAGGACTATTAGGAAAAATGATGATTTTAATGAGGTAAGAGTATGAATAAGATTTATCTATTCCAAATAAGGCTATATTCAAGGTCAAAATCATGGAATGACCACCTACAACCATACTAGGTGGTCAAAAGTTTGACACACTCATATGCCCTAAAGGTGTAGTCTCAAGGTACATTAACTGATGAGGATAAAATTTTAAAATAACATGTGTGTAAAATGGAAAATTTTCATCTTAAAAATTGTATCAAGATCATGAAAATTAATATCAACTCTTGATAGTACACAGGTTTGTTGTACGGACTAGGATTGTGTAAAGAATGAGAACAATGTAAAAAGAGATAATATACTAAATAAGAGGATTTTGAGGAGGTTTAAATTGAATTAATAGGTCTTAAAAGCAAAAAATAATGGTGGAATAGATACCAAATATTTCAAAATTTCCCAAGGATCACCTACAACAGTGTTAATGAGATAGTCACAATGAGGTTTCTTCAAGATATGTAGTATGAAGATAGGTTGCATATGTTATTAGTTTAATAAGTGATTAAATAAGATTTGAGTAATTGAAATAGGGATTTTTTTATACTAACCAAAGATAATTAATAATCCTAAAATCAAAATATAAGGTTTAAATAAGAAAACTCAATCATGGGCATATTGAAAATGTAGGCAACTTAAGCTAATTTTGAAGAAAATCCATCTACAGACCTCAATATGAAAGATACATGTATGAAACTTAGTATATATGGTTTTAATGGGTGTTTATACATATATATGGTATTGATAAATTCACTTAAACAGTGTAAGTATTTACTAGTTTGACACACTCCCATGCTTGTCTCATGATAGTCAATATGGAGCTAGGAGACCTTTTTTGAGGTCTACACGTTTGGAAAAGGGTTTGAATATCATGGGAGACTTTGTGAATATCAATAAAATAATAATAAGACTTAAAAAACATTTTAATATTGATCACATTTAGAATTCAATGCAAATCATGCCCTTGAGGGCTAGCATAAGTAAGAAGGCCTATATATTGTACTAGTAATGGGGTCATCCATATGAACAATGGGTAGGGATTCAAGAGATTAGGAAAATATTGGAAGATAAGTATATATGATAATGGAATATAAATAATATTTTAATGAGAGACAATATCATGTGGTACAATTAAAATCACAAAACCTAACCTTTAGGGTTTCACATGCTTAGTTATCAAGAAACCCTTGAAAATATATGAGTGCATAAAAGGAAAAATTGATAGAATTTTTCAAACCTGAAGGTTTTTTGACCTTGGGAATATGTTTTATAAATTAAAACTTATAAAACTTTCAATGGAAGAGACTTGTAAACCTCTAACATCTATATACACAAAGGCAAGCAGTCATTCTTACACACATAGTCTTAAGAGACTATGGAGACCAATTGAAGCTTAGGAAGAAAAAGGACATCACAAGGGATGTAAATGAATGTTAAATAATGTGTAATGCATAAAAAATCACCTAAATATTCCTTAGACCTCGAAAAACTATATTTTCCCAATTAGGTCTAAAAGCCAATTTTAGGCCTAGAAGGCCTATATCACATTAAAGCACCTTAAGACCTTTAAATGCAAAGTGAATTAATGAGAAATTTTAAAGGGATGGTAAAGCTACATGAAGGTTTTTTAAATAGAATATAATAATAATAATAATAAATTTAATCTTTGTCCTTAAGGAACTAAATCAAACTATTTAGTCTTGACACTCATTTTGACTCCCCTTTTTGAATGCTTGTATCATTCACCCCATAAGGAATTGGGAAAAATGATTTTAGTATGTTTGTAAAAACTGAATTTAATTTAAAACCATTAATGATTTAGGTTATTTTATGTCTGATGTTTATGAACTATCGTTAAGACTATAAGCAGGTCCAGTTTGCATGTAGAACCCCACAAGAGAAATTCTTTATGTAAGTATCTTTGCACATCTTCCTCAAGGGAACCCAATATTATAAAGAAATTTGAAGGGGTATATGGATTAAATATTCATTCCAATAAGTTATATAATGGATTTATATATTTTATGAATGATCATTAAGAAGGTAAGCTTATCTGAGCTACCAAAAACCCTATTTTAACCAATTTTGAGATTTTGAGCTCATAGATCCATGAAATGAAATAGAATAAATTGGAAACCACTTGGGGATTGTATGGGAATATCTAAATATAATTTTATACCTATTTTTAAGAATAAATTGGCACTTGTGGGTTCCTAAGAGGCCCAAAATGGCCTAAAAATGCCCAATTTTGTAGGTCTCCAGTGAAATAAATGGTATAAATACATGGAAGGATCCTAGTGGGAGCTGAATAAAGATTATATATATAACTAAGATCCCTTCCTAATGGTTTATAGGGTGATTTATTGAGTTGAAAGATAAAAATCTAAGTGTTCTAATAATTTATGAATGGTTTTAGGTTTAATGTAGATTTCCACCATTGTTGCAGGTCTTGAAGGTGGAATAAAACTTCATTTTATACCTCATAGGAATTATATGGATGTTTTAAATCATTATATAGGTCCAGAATTGGTTCTCATGGTGACAAATGATGTTGGTAATAGGTTCTAGGATAACTAGTTGAAGGTGGCTCGAGCTTGAAGACCTCCATTAATGGAGTCTAAGAGTTTTGTAGGTTCCATGGTGTCTTTTGCAAATTGGAGGAGAAAATATGAGTGGAAAAAAAGGAAAACATCAAAAAATAAACACTCAAAGTTAATCTTCAAGGTCACTACAAGCATCAAATGCTAAGGTGACTAACCATGTTTCCAAGTGTCTTCTAGAAGCTAAGTGGAATGGGGCGTAGAAGTCAAGTGGAGGAGTTTTGGGGACTTGAGAAATAAGTTGGAACATTTAATGATGCTTCTAGATCTTTGGAGACTTTTCTCAAGTTAGTGGAGCATGATTTCATATTCTCAAATAAATTTTGTCCTATGGTGCCTTTTTAGGCCAATGGGAGAGCTTGAAGACCTTTTTGACTTTGGAAGGTTAATTTTCCAAGTGAGATTAGTGCCTAATTGATTTAAAAGTTATTGAAACTTATCAAACTTTTCTTATTCTTTGGTGGAGCTCCATTGAGGGTGGTTGAGTCACATTTATTGATTTTCGAGAGCTTCTTGCCCATCTCTATCCTCATTATTTTATATAAGATAATTTTTCTCTTCATTTTAAATATGATCCTCATTTTGGTATGGTGTATCCATACTCATTTTTATAAAAATATCCTCTTGAAAAAATGAGACAACTTATTTTACCTATCTCTTGGCTTACATCTAGTGTTCTAGTCAGCTTGTGCACAATGACTTTATGGAGGAGTGTCTTTCCTTGGTGATTGTCATTATTTCTTACATTTTTGAATATATTTTAAGGTGTTTTTAGGTCTTAAATTTTTCTTTTTTTATCACTGATGATGGTATAGTCTGAGTTTTGATATTGCTCCATGCTTCACCTCTTATCTAGTGAGCCTAGTTTGGAAATATTGATACAAAATGACCAGTTTGAGAGATTGTGTGATTGAGGGTTATATTTGAGATTCCTTATTAATAGTTTAATGAAATTTAGAGTGTATTTTAGTTTTGTGCATCACCTTGTTTTGTTTTTTTAGTCATCCTTTGAAAGCCTTTTATCGCTTTTCCAAGCAAAACTAGTACTTTAGGTGATCTACAAAGAGGAACTAGCCTTCTATAGAGGTTCAAACCCATCAAAAGATACCCATAGCCTATGTTTTATCCCATTTTTAAGACAATAATGAGATATCCTAAAGAAACATCTCAAAAGGGTGCAATTTTATGCTATAACATTTTTTTGCGTGCCCATTGGGACTACTACGCTCTTCACTTCATTGAAGGTTTCTTGGTGTTGCTCTTCAGTGAAATAAACCTTCAAAGGCATGTTTGAAAACATAAATGGGGACTCCACTCTGAACATCACCTAGTTAGGTATCCTAAATGCCTAAAATTAGAACTTTGGTATGTATACTCAAAACCCTTTTGATTAACATGCTTATTCTCTACATTAGCATCACTAATAAAAATATAATAACATTTATATGTTTCCCCAAAGTAGTCATAAAGTAACCTATCATACATATAATGGCCTTTTCCCCCCTCCCATCTCTATTTATGACCAAGATTAGAATCTTTTGGATTCAAATAAGTATTCTAATTCCCCTTGACAAGACTATATTTATCATGCTACATCCTTGTTAGGATTCAAGTAAGAATTATTAGATTATATAAAGTTGATAAAGAAGATTTGTAGGGGATAAGATATTTTTTCAATCATCCCTATCCATTTTATACAAGAGGTAAGGATTTGTCTTTAATTGGTCAAGATTAGGTGGTCAGTTTATGAGGGTGAACAATGGGAAGTTTGTGAGATGGAGAAAAAAGAGATGTTAAGAAGAATGGTCCAAAGCTTAGAGACTGTGTTGATATATTATGAATATCATCAGTCTCATTTAAATGAGTCCTATGTGTCCTCTCCCCTCTAAGAGTCTCAAGTTCATCCTCTAAGAGCTTTAAGTCAGTCCCCTATCCAACTTTGTCAAGGCCCATCCTTGTCAAAAATCAGAGAAGCAATAATGGACCAAGGGAAAGTAATCATGAAAATACATAAAGAGGTTGGACTTGGATAAGAATTATCCATTCATGCCATAGAGGGGATAAGGAGCGTATTTCATGAGTTTTGGAGTGTGTGGGCATTCATTGAAGAAGGTGACTATCCACATGTTAAAAAGTTAGAGATGGATTGGGTAATATCCATTGAAGAGGTGTTAAAGCATTGGGAGAGAGAAAATATCAAACCAAAAAAATTTAATTTACCCTCTCCTACCCATACACACATTCTCCTTAAATAGCATAAAACCATCCCACCATGGATCTCTCCCTATTCTAATGATCATGTTTACACCATGCCATCCCTTGTAAGAGAACTTTCTCCTTTACCCACACAAGATAAAGAATATGAGAAGGTGGCTCAACCTCATACATTTCCATCTTGGAAATCAGTCAAAGAGTACCTTCAAAATAAATAGGAGGTGTCTTTAGAGGTGGTCTAAATTTTTTTCCAAAAGGATGAAGGAGGGGTTGACCTATTTCAAGATAATTTATTTAGTTGTTTTGAACATGAAAATGAACCAAATTAAAGCTTTTAAATGGTTGTATTAGTCACTCACTTATCTAACCATGTCAAGGAGGACCTTGAGGAGATAATGGAGAAATTATTAGAGTCTCTTGAAAAGATTGAGGAGCCTACTATAATAGAGTTTCAAGTGGATACCATGAATAAAATAGTTGATCAGTCCATGTGGCATGGGTTTGATATTTTTGAACTGGTCCTTGAATAATAAATATCATAACTCTCTCAATATCATCATGAACTAGACCCTAAATGAACTATTGAATGTCCATTATGTAGTGATGAGTAAAAAGAAAAATCAGATTATCATACATTAGATCATGAAGAGAGAGCTATTAGTGGTTTTAGGCAAGAAAATTAAGAATGTCAAAATTAGGTTACAATAGTTAATCAATCTCAGAATGAGGTGACACTTGGAGGAAGTGTTGATGTCTTTAGATTTGAAGAAGATTTGTCAAATCAAGAGCCTCAAAATCATGATGAGCCTCAATTCTATACAGATAAAGAAGACCAATCTAGCTGCTATATATTGATTCTTGGTGAAGTTGAGACCATCTCTCTTATAAGTGACCAAGATGAATATTCATTTTGGGATGAATTGGAGCTCTTTTGTCTAAGCCTAGATAGTTAACCTTCATGTTCAAAAAAGTCATCAAGTTAAAAATTTTCAAGTGATCCTTAACCCATCATGAAGTTAGTTTGGAGAGCTTTCCCAAGAATAAAAACTAGCATCAAACAAGTTTTGAACTAGTAAGGCATTTTATCTACATTGGAGACATGTTTGTCCCATTTCATCCATTGGAGAGAATGCCAAAAAGATTGGCAATAAAACAACATGGTTCACTAGGTTTGGTGCCTCAAAATTAAGGTATTTTTCATCCTTGTCCATTACAAGTGAATGATGCTAAAATATTTCAATTTGACCTAGAAGGAAGGTGCTTTTATGTTTTAGTTGTACACATTGTATATTCTTCTACTTTCCTCTAAGTGACTTGTGAATATTTCACTTTTGTTGTGTGTTTACCTTCCCTAAGTCCTTTAAGAACATTGTTATTTTATTTTGGGTTATCCTTGATGTTTTGAGAGTTCTAATCAGAATATTTGTAGAATTATGCTTAGTTGAAAACCAATTTGAGAAAGACTTTTGTGACCCCGTAATCTCAATGGATAGACTAAGGCAACTGATATTTTGCATAGACTTGCCTAAAATCCTAAGAGGTCACTAGAAAATTTTGGATAAAATTGTCCTACATACAAAAAATTTTCCTATATGGATCAAGCCACTCTCATAGACCATTCAATGACCTTTTGCTCCCATGACTAGTCTCTTTCTAGCCCTGATTTGATGGTGCACTGTAATATCCTTGAAGGTCTTGGTGTGGTGTGAATAGTTGTGCAGGTTCTTAGTGTAGTGAATTATCCAATGGTGGCAAGATAAGACAAAATAAATGGACCTACTTCATGTTCCTTGCACTCTTTTGAAACATTAGCAAGTTTTAAGGTGAATTTAGACATTTTAAGGAAAAGGCCTAGAAATGGGTCTTGAACTGCAAGTGAAGGATCTAGCTAGTTTCTAGGGTGTTTGATAATTCAAGGGTAGGAAGGAGGTTTTTAAAAAATTTCATAGATTATAATGGGTCAAAAATGATGTCTAACCAAGCTAATTTTCCCAAAATACCCTCAAAAGTGCATTAGATGACTTGAGGTGCTTCTAAATATAAATTTTAAATGAAAAGTGACCTTTTGAAGAAGTCAAATTGGTTTTGAATTTTTTACACCTCCTTATTGCGTGTTTTAATTATTTAGACACTTTCAAGGCCATTTAAAGTCATTTAGACTAGAGGAGAGGAGTTTGGGATAAAAAAGATGCATTTTTAGCTTTTTAGAGCCTTAGTTAAACAAGTTTTTGAGGGTTTTGATTATTAAAAAATATCATCTATCATATTTAGGCATATATTATGTCCCTAATATCCAATTTTAGACATTTTAATTCATATATAATAACAATAACCAATACAGATAAGGAGTACTTATTAGTTACAGATTATGCATGAAATAATTTTTCTATCATTAATGGAGCTTCAAGAACTTTAGAAGGTTTAAAAAAGGAATTAAATGTCATTTACATAATTATAAATCTTTCCCAAGTGTTGGATTGCATATTAAATCTTTTGGTTCTTCATTCTAAGGGAAAACCATTTTAGGGCAGTCTTGGAGAGCTCTAAGAGGGCCTTAAGTTTTCACTCGATATAGTCAGGAGAAAGAGAGTTGGGCCAAAATATATTGGTAAGTGATCGGTACCATATTTTAATTATATTTTATGGAATTTTTTTTTTGATTAATTTCCCCATATTTGTGAAAAATCACTAATAATGCATGGTTGTCTAGATGGTATATTCATCTAGACAAGGTCTAGGTTTTCTTCTGTTTATTTGCTTAAAAATTAAATAATGAATAATAGTTTTAGGAGAGTCATTAAAGGTTGAAATATGACCTATTAATTTTTTTTTCATTAGGTCAATCATTCTATAAAGGTAATTACAACATAAAACCTATTTCCTATGTTATCCTTGTGAATGGTCCATTTGATTAGTTTTAGAGTAGGACCTAGGTTATAAAGAAAGTGAATTAATCTTCAAGGGTTCTAAAGTGTAAAGATTAATTCACTTCATTCTCAATTCATCCAATAAAAGGTCCATGTGCCTCTATATTGGGCATAATCTCCTTTGAGATAGTTTTGGTATTTTAGTCTCTTCAATAAGGTACAACTATAGTTATGAGTTTCTAATGTTTCAATGGTTTATAAATAATGTCATCATGATATTAACAAGAATAAATTAAAAAATAAGTATAATTTAGTCACGAAAACAATTTAAAATGAGGCTTAAGATGCCATACTCTCTCAATGTAGCAGGAGTACTTTAAGGTCTAGTAGTGTACTTTCATCTCTAGACCTTGGTGAGCAAGATAATAAGAGTGTCATGATAAGTGACATGAAAGGAGTTTAAAAAGGTTTATATTTTTTTATAATATTTATTTCATTCTTTAGACCTATTGAGATGGTAAATGACACTCATATGGATCAAAATACCCAAGAAAAGTCTGTTATGCAATAAATGTACTAATTAGGCCTATGCTATGATCATGGACACTGATAATGAGTGTGTATGAATAAGAAGAGAATAATTTTGACCTCTCAAAATTACAAAAATCATAAAATTAACTCTATGTAGAAATATTAAGTTAAAAATATTGTGAAATCTTTTCAAAGAGTCATATTTCTAGAAAGTCAATAGCTAATGTTCACATACATCAAATAAGGAGGTTACAGTGGTCTGAGGAGGAAATTATTTGTTTCATGAGCCAAATCAAGTTTCAAGAACAAAAATTTAAACCCCTTCCTTCTCAATATTCAAGTGTAAACCATATGGATCATCAAGTAAAATATTATTTTAGAAGTTTTGTTAGGTGGGATGATGGTGAAAGTCATAGAGGAAAATTATTACCTACAATAGTCATAAGGAGTAGAGGACTGAAGAAGTAGGTGTTTTTTTCTGAGAGCCCAACTTAAAGATAAAGAAAAAAATTTGAGGTAATATCATGCTTTAACCCAAGGATAATATTGAAATCAAAAAAGAAATTTTTTTTTTAAGCTTGATAGATCAAGTCATAAACATTATAAATTTGCCTTATTTAGAAAAATTAATGTAGTTTTATGAAAATTAAGGTAAATGTGACCTTTTGTTCCACCCCATTCAACAAACCTTGTGCTAAAGTGAATGTTCCCAAGGTAAATTTTAGAGGGTAGAGAGAAATCAAAGAGGATCTTAGAAAAAAAATTGTCTTTATGACTAATCTCCCAGCTCTCTTTAGTCTGTATAATAGGGATAAATAATCATCTACAGTAGTAAACATGAAGATACTCCAAAAGATCATATTTGAACATAAAAGAAGAAAGGGTAAAATGGAATTAAAACATTTAGATATTAAAAATAAACTATGATTCTATATTCTCAGTCAACCACTTCACATATATTCCACAATGTTGTACTCAGTCTGTACAAGGTTGAATGATGACCTACAACCATAGGTTTGTTGCAAATAGTGAGTTTAAGATAAGGGTAGAAGTCAAGATTTTAGAGCATAAAGTGAAGTTTGTAAATGTTTTAAAAATGGAATAATAAAATTTTATGGTTCATTAAATTACACTTAATTCAATGTTGAACACACATACATTCCACTATCTTTTTCAACACTAAATAGTCACTTACAACTATCCTTTTGGGCTTAAGCAGTGGTATGCAAGAAAGTATAAAAGACCCAAATGGAGTGATGAGAAATATGATTATATGGCATTAATTAACATCAATTAAAGGTAAGGACATCATCATGAATATTTGTATATGTAATCATGATATTTAAACCTCACTTATCTCAAATACACAATCAAGATGAAGACCTAAAACTAGCTTGTTCAAGATTCTCATCACGGTTTGTGTCATGAGAAAGAGATTGTTCTTATGACTTATAGGGTTTTTGATCATGAAGATCCCTTAAAGGTAATTTTAAATAACTTTAAAATTTTTATAAAATTATGAATAAGGTTAGGGTATGAACATTTAATTTTCAATCAAGATCTACAGTCAATGTTATATTTGAAATGTTCACACACAGTCCTAAGCTTGAAGGCTAATTTGGAGAAATTGAATGGTTGAAGATGCTAGAGAGGTGATATAACATTAAAATTTGGTAAAATGGGTCATTTTTACCTAGGTTATGTTTTAATGACATCTATTTTTACCATATAATAAAGAAAGAATAAAGTATTTTGTTATAGACCTGAAGCACTCTTCAAGTCATTCACTTAGGTAGCCAAATATCTAGTTTTAAGAAAAATGAGTTTTGAGGCCTCTACAGGTAAGATCCAACTATTAAAATTAGTAAAATTTAAGTTAATTAGTGTTTATAAGTTTTAATAATAATTTTTTGGTCACACTAATAGTGTAATCATCCATTATTTTGTTACAATATTATGTTTGTTTGTTGACGGTTAACATGGAGGTAGGCAAGTTTCTTGAAGAGCTATAAGGTATTAAAGATGTTTATAACCTCATTTGATGGTTTTATAGATATTATTATTATTTTTAATATTAAAAAACCTTTTTATATTGATAAAATTCAAAATTTCAAGTCCAAATGAAGATAAGTGAAAATCTGCAAAATTTAAGATTTTGGCATGCAAATATAGACAATAAAAAAAGCATTTTTAAGGAACTTAAAGGATTTGTGATGAAAAATAATTATTGTATAATTTTTATTGTCTTTATAGGTTAAAATTAAAAAATAATTATGTATTTATGCCTTATAAATCTCAAGATAAACATATTTCTCTCTTCCTAGGTTTCTTGATTCTCATTTTTTGAGTGTGTAGTAGGTCTAAATTAGTGTTTATGGATGTTTTTATTGATTTAAAATTTAAAAATAATTATTTTAAAAGTTTTATATGTAAATATATTTACCAATTAAAAAATAATTAGGTCTTTATATCTCATAAATATCAAGATACACCTATTTCTCTCTTATTATGTTTCTTGATTCTTGTTTTATGAGTGTGTAGCAAGTCTAAATCAGTGATTTTGGTTGTATTTCTTGATTTAAAAATGATAAAAAAAATTATTTTAATAGTTTATATTGTCCATATTTTTCCTAATTAAAAAATAATTAGGTATTGATACCTCATAAAATTTTATAAAATGTAAAAAATGAGACCTACACACACTCATAAATTTGACAAGGCAAGTTGAGGCAACCCTAAAAGATGCATTTTTTAAGTTATAATCAATGAAATGAATTTAAATTTGACATGGAGATATTTTATTGTGACATATAAGTGTTACATGTGTTTTAATTACCCTAACGTACTTTAGGAGATAGAAAAGGATAGATGATAGGTTTGTTAAGGAAGCGTGTCAAGAATTCTTACTTGACTACTCACACCTTGGAGTGAAAAACTAAGTATGTAGATAATTTAAGTTGTTTTAGAGTATTATAAAACTAAATTTAGGTGAATTTATATTCCCCAATGGCCAAGTCACAAATAAACAACTAGGAAAATGGAGAAAAGCCTAGTAGGCCTAATTAGGCTTATTAGGCCTAGAAGTGAAAACTGAGTATTTGACCACTTGGGAATGTTTTGGGAGATTTTAAAGACTAAATAGAGTTAAAATAAGATTAATTTGATGGATTAATATATAATAAAAATATTAAACTAAATTATATCAATAATATTCTAAATTGGATGACTAAGCCTACTCCAAGTTTCTAAATCTCCACCTACATCAGTCATGATTGAGAAAAGTTTGGGAAACTAATGGATTTTTTTTAAGGGATAAATAAGGGGTTATATAAATATAATCAATGTCAAATAAAAAACCCAATAAGTCTTCATAAAATGAATTTATGGAAACACCTATTGAATATCACTAATTCCAATCATAAGCAACCTTGAAGGTTTTCCTTATTAGCAAAATTTAAGGTAATTTTGAGTTGTTTAAGGTAATGGAATTTTCCTTGTTTTCAATAATACTAAAATATATTATGTCCATTTGGTTTTTATCCAAGAAATAGGTGGAATATTGAAGGTCAATGAGAGTATTGGAGAAACTTTTACGTATTGAGATCAATCACTTCCTGTCATAATTTGTACAAGCAACACATGACTCTTTACCTATAGTCATTCTAAGGTACAATCAAACTACCTTAGTCAAAACTTATTTAAAGGAGATAATATAGAGTTTGTGTATCCAAGGGATCTGATCCATTCAATATTTTTTCTTTCTCAAGGATGTGGTGATAGGGTTGTAAGCTTAACATGACAATCATAAATGCACCTACAATTGGGTTTGAATCCCTCTTAAAGTATGCAACTTGATAACTATGAGAAAGGTAAGGTTATACATTTAAAGTCAATAGGGTTTCTACCTAAGTTATATATTTACATAAAGTGGTATGAAGAGTTATATCAAGTAAAATTACACAATGACATACTCATTCACCTTATCAATGTTCACCTATAACCATACAAAAGGGTAGGGCTATCTTCAAGTTGAAAGAGTATTCAAGCAGTGTGGTTTAATGGAGGAGTCATATATTAAAATTGAGGATTAATAGGAAAAATTATTATGTGAGTGATTTTATATTATGAAAAAGAGTGATCCGAACAAATAAGTCTACAATCAATGTCAAATGTATGGAATGACCACCTACAACTATACTAGGTGGTCAAATGTTTGACACACTCATATGCCCTAAATGTGTAGTCTTAAGATACATTCACTCAAGAGGATAAACATATAAAATATCCTATTTTTGAAATTGAAAATTGACATATTCAAACTTGTATCAAGATCACAAAAATTATTATCAACTCTTGATAGTACAAAAGTTTATTGTATGGACTAGGATTGTATAAAGCCTTAAAACAATGTAAGAAGAGTCAATATGATAGAGAAGAGGTTCTTGAGGAGGATTAAAGTGATTTAAGGGCTACTAAAATAACTAAATAATGGTGGAATGGATACCAAACATTTCTAAATTTTCTAAGGATCACCTACAACAATGTTAATGAAATAAACATAATGAGGTTTCTTGAAGATATGTAGTATGGAGATAGGTCTCATAGGTTATTGATTAAATAAGTGAATAAATAATATGTGATTAATTTAAATATGGATTTTAACAGCTTAAAAAAATCCTATTCAGTATCCTTAAATTAAAATACAAGTTTAAAGAGGAAAATTCAATCAAAGGCATATTGCAAATGCAAGGAGCTTAAGATAATTTTGAGGAAAATTCATCTACAGACAAAATATATACAAGATCAAAGTATGAAACTTGGTAGAGATAGTTTTAATGGGTGGTTATAACTATATAATGTATTAATAAGATTACTTGACCATTTTAAGTATTCACAATTTTGACACAGTCCCATACTTGTCTCATAACAATCAATATGGAACTAGGAGACCTTCTTTGAGGTCTACAAGTTTGGAAAAGGGTTTGAATATCATGGGAGTGTTTGTGAAGCTCAAGAAGATAATAATAAATCTTAAAACACCATTTTATAGTGATAAAATTCATAATTCAATGCAAATCATGATCTTGAGGACTAGCATAAACGAGTAGGCCTGTATATTGTACTAGTAATGGGGTCATACATATTAACAATGGGTAGTGTTTCAAAATATAATATAGTTATTGGAAGTTAAGGAGATATGAGAATGAAATATAGATAATATTTTAAAGAGATAAAATCTCAAGTAGTACAAGAAAAGAACAAAACCCAACCATCAGGGTTTCCCACACTTAGCTATCAAGAAACCCTTGGTAACATATGAGTGTATAAAAGGAAAAAATGATAGAATTTTTTGAACAGTAAGGTTTTTTTACATTTGGAATTTATTTTATAAATTAAAAATCTATAAAAATTTCATTGGAAGATACTTGTAGACCTTTGACATCTATACACACAAAAGCAAGTAGCCATTCCTACACACAGTCCTAAGAGACTATGGAGACCAAGTGAAGATTAAGCAGAAAAAAGATATCAAAGGGTGTGTAAATTAATGTTAAACAATTTTTTATGAATCATAACTCACCTACAAATTCCTTAGACCTTCAACACCTATATTTGGCCAATTAGGCTTAAAAGCCAATTTTAGGCTTAGAAGGCCTATATCACATTAAAGCACTTCAGACCTTCAAATGAAAGGTTATTTCATGATAAGTTTTAATGGGATGGTACATATACATTAATTTATTTTCAATAAGATTTAATAAAAATAAAATTCATCTCCATCCTTAAGGATCTAAATAAAACTACTCAGTCTTGACACTCATTTTGACCCCCCTTTTTAAATGATCATATCTTTCACCCCATAAGGGATTGGGAAAAATGATTTTAGTATGTTTTGAGGACAAATATTTTATTTAATTAAATTAATTATTGATTTTTTTTATTTTCTGATGTTTATGAACTATCATTTAGAATATAAGTAGGTCCAAAATGCATGTAGAACCCCATAAATGAACTTCTTTATATATGTATCTTTGCACACCTTATACATGGGAACCCAATATTCTTAGGAAAGTTGAAGGGTTTTATGGAATAAATATTCATATAAATAATTTATGGAATGTATGTATATATATTATGAATGATCGTTAAGAAGGTAGGCCTACTTGAGCTACCGAAGACCCTGTTTTGATCAATTTTGAGTTTTTGAGCTCATAGGCCCATGAAATGACCTAGAATAAATTAGAAACTACTTGGATAATGTATAATAATATATAAATATCATGTTTTACCTATTTTTAATAATAAATTATCACGTGTGGGTGCCTAGGAGGCCCAAAATGGCATAAAATGCCCATTTTTATAGGTCTCCAAAGAAAGAAATGGGATAAATGCATGGAAAGGGCCTAATAGTACATTAATAACCATTGTATGCAACTAATATCCCTTAATAATGGTTTATAGGGTGATTTTATAATATTAAAGGTTAAAAACCAAAGTTTAATAATTTATGAATGATTGCAGGTTTAATGGAGATTTCCACCATTATTGTAGGTCTTCAAGGTGGTGTACAACTTTGTTTTATCCATCATAGGAATGATATGGATGTTTTTAATCCTTTTATAGGACCAAAATTGGTTCTCATGGTGACAAATGGCCTTGGGAGCAAGTTATAGGATAGTTGAAGGTGGCTCAATCTTGAAGTCCTCTATCAATGGAGTCCAATAGTTTTGTAGGTTTCATGGTGAATTTTAAAGGTTGGAGGAGAAAATATGAGTGGTAAAAAAATAAAACATCAAAAAGTAAACACTCAAATTTAACCTTCAAGGTTAGTGTAAGCATCAAATTCCAAGGTGACTAACCATTTTGCCAAGTATCTTATAGGAGCTAAGTGGAATGGGGCATAAAAGTCAAGTGGAGGAGTTTTGGGGAGTTGAGAAGTAAGTTGGAGCATTTAATGAGGCTTATAGATATTTGGAGAGTTTTATCAAGTTAATGGATCATGATGTCATCTTCCTCAAATAAATTTTGTCCTCTAGTGCATTTTTAGGCCAATGGGAGAGCTTAAAGACCTTTTTGACTGTGGGTGGATGATTAATTTTTTAAGCAAGATAAATGCCTAATTTATTTTAAAGTTGTTGAAACTCATATGCCTTTTCTTCTTCTTTGGTGGAGCTCCATGGAGGGTGGTTGAGTCAAATTTATTGATTTTTGAGAGCTTCATTCCCCTCTCTTCTCCTCATTATTCTATATAAGAGACTTGTTATCTTCATTATAAATATGCTCCTCATTTTGGTATGGTGTAGCCCTACCTTTTTAAAAAAAAATGGCCTCTTAAAGCAATAATATAACTTATTTTACCTATCTTTTCAATAAAATCTAGTGTTCTAGTCACTTGTACATGATACTTTATGGATGAGTGTTCTTCTTTGGTGATTATCCTTCTTTCTGGCCTTTTTAAAGCTATTTCAAGGTGTTTATAGGTCTACACTTGTGATTTTTTTATCACTGATGATGGTATATTGTGAGTTTTGATACATCTCCATGCTTCACCTCTTGTATAGTGAGCATATTTTGTAATTATTGATTCAAAATGACTAGTTTGAGAGATTTTATGAGTGAGGGTTATCTTCAAGCTTCCTTAATGTTAGTTTCATGTAATTTGGAATGTCTTTCAGTTTGGTGCATCACCTTGTTTTGTGTTTTTAGTCATCCTTTCAACCATTCTATCCCTTTTCCAATAAAAAACTAGTAGTTTAGGTGATTTACCAAGAAGAACCATCCTTCTCTGGAGGTTCAATCCCATCACAAGATATCCATAGTCTGGGGTTGATCCCATTTTTTATCCAAGAGTGAGAGAGCATTAAGAACCCTCTCACAAGGGTGAAATTTTGTGCTACAACAATTTTCATGGCACTTTGAACACTTTTTGGTCATATAAATGCCTTATTTATGTCCATTATTTTGATTTCACAAGGAAAACTTTCTTTTTGAACAAAAAAATTTATGTTTTTGGGTGAAAGGAACACACATCTGAGAGTGTAAGGGCATTTAAGAGATTTTTAAGAGAAATTTATGGAGAGAATTCACATATTTAGGATGAGTATGGACATGTGGAACTCTCTTATTGGTCTTTATTTTTTTCTTCTTCTTCTTTTAAGGACCTTCTTTTGGTCTTTTTAAGTTTATACATTTTAGATTGTGGGAGAGCTTGGGTGATTGGATAGAGGCTTTTGGAAGAGTGTCAAGTGGAAATTTTGTCTTGAGGTAGGTCTTTATTAATAATTTTATTTATGCTTGAATGATTCATCTTCTATTTATTTTCTTGAATGAATCTCATATAAAAGAAAATGAAAAAATGTTTTTACTAGATTTGAGGCCTTGTTCTTGGATTCTTTTCAAGATTTTCACTTATGTATTGTTTTCATGTTTTTTCTTTCTTTTTATTTTCCTTATTTTTTATTGTGTGAAAATTAGGTATGGGATTTGAGAGCACCTTTTTACCACCCATGTGGTGATTGACATAAGTGTATGTATTTAGATAATGAGTGAGGAGCTCTTGTTTATGTCTTGTTGGATAAGCCCACTCTAGCCTTAGTGGCATGAACTTGCTTATGAGAAGTGGAACCATTTTATAAGGTTGAAAATCCACACTAATTTATGAGATATAAGAGGACTAAGGAGGGTTATGGGAGGTTTAAGTATGCATAATTTATTATGAGAAGTCTAAAGAGGTAAATTATTACTTGATAATTAGTATTTTATTTGGCTTTAGAAGCCTTGAATTTATTGATAAAATTATATAACAAAGAAATAAATATCCCTATTCCCTTCCCTTTAGTGAATTAATTTTTGAATTCCTTGTTATTTGTGTTTTATTTGTGAAAGACTTATTATTTTGTTCCCTTTATCATTGATACCAAACCATTTCCCTTTGAAGCTTATTCATTGTGTATATGAGTTTGAGGCATGCCTCTTTACCTTGGGCTTCAGGGAGGCTATACATGAACCTCACTTGGGAAGGTTTGCATGAAATTATTCATATAATATGGGTGGTCAATCACCTTCCTTTGACCTATTTTGGTGTTTTCTTGGATTATTATTGGAAGTTAACTACTTGTGTGTAAGTTTCCTTCTTGGAGCTTGGAGCTTGATATTGGAATATGATGGTTACTCTCATATGTTATTTTGATATCTCAAGTATTTTATGTTGTTGATCAGATTATTTCCATTATGAATCATTGTTTGAGGGACAAGTTTTTGATAAATTATTTCTAAAGCCTATAGCCTTAAAAATCTTCTTTATAGACTCTTGAAAATAGGTTGTATTGAGACAATGATTTTAGCCTTGTAAACTTAAGACTTATCTCTCCTATATCTTGTTTGGAATGTTATAATCCTTCTTGTAATGAATACTTAGGAATTTTTATACCTTTCCTCAATTTATAGTTATTTTTATCAATATGTAAAAATGCTACTTGTTGAAAATATGAATATGAGGAAATGTATGTTCATTGCATTCTTTTATATCTTAAGATTGTTCATATGTTTATTCAA
>JARHVA010001924.1:2372500-2485000 GCA_037957365.1 Torreya grandis
GAATTATTTCAACATTCAACAATATTATGATATCTTATATTCTGATTAATTAATTTGGGATATAATAAAAATATATAGGAATATTATTCCTATTATATCTCATTTTCTCACCTGAAATCTCTCAAATTAAGCACACTCATATATATGATATATCGTTATAACTTATTGACAATATATCTCAATAACTATAATATTCTAACCTAATATCATAATATTATTTATAACAATATTACTACCAAATATTAATTAACCTATTACTATTTACCTCTCCACAAATACTCAAATTTACACAATGTGAAAACTAATCCCAACATTTCCCACCATAGTTTTTACATGGTACAATATATCTTTTTTTCTAATTGTAGCGTGCCACCTCTATGTGTTCATGATCTTCTTTACATACATGTGCCATTGCACATCACCTATTTCACACTCATCTACAATTGGTTTTATAAGCTCACCAATAACCTTGCAAAATGGTTTTCACAGGTTCACCAATAACCTTACAAAATAGTTTTCTCAGGTTCACCACTAACCTTACAAAATGGTTTTCTTAGGTTCACCACTAACCTTATAAAATGGTTTTCTTAGGTTCACCACTAACCTTAAAAAATGGTTTTCTCAAGTTCACCACTAACCTTAAAAAATAGATTTCTTAGGTTTACAAATAACCTTTCATCATGATTGATATAATGCTTTGTAGATCAACATTATCCAATGTAAATATATAAAAGGGGTTACATGGGAATATAATCACAAGTGAACAAGTACAATTGTTATTATTTTTCACACATGTTAAAAAAATAAATATAAATACCACACCACATTGAAAAAATAAAATCCACACAATTAAAAATAACACACAACATAAAATGTCACCACATCATTGGTGCAACCCCATCATTGGTGATTGATGAGAGGTCACTAAAAGACCTTCAAACTCCATGTATCCTCCAACCTCCAGTGTGTCACTACTCACTCAACTAGTGTGTTGATGTATCTCAGGTCCATGATTTTTTTGAGAGAAATCCCCCCACAATGTGGGCGTTACGTACAAGAGATATTGCATCCAAAAATTTTAATATTTTTTACAATTTTAAAACATGACAACTTAATAAAAAGATGTTTGCAAAAATGACTGAAAAATTGATTCAAATTTTTGATTTATGAAAATGATGACCAAACTAACCAAAAATTACTCATATAATAGACTAATGACTCACCTTTTAATTCTTGACACATTGACAAAAATGACACAAAAAAATAAATTGTGGACCCATAGATTAAATAAATATAAAACTATTTTTAAACTTTTGGTGACTATTTGGACCCCAAGACTTTTACCAAACATAATCAAAACTTAAATATATATAAATTTTGACAAATTAAACTCTAAAAAATAGTTAACACTAATTTCTAATTTAGCTAAAATGCTATTATTAGAAATAAAACTTACAAACTAAGACTTAAGACTCTAAAATAAAAACTTAAATGAAATATTAAATATCAATATACCAAAACATTAATATATAAGCAAAAGACTAGACATAATATTTAAACTATAAGATTAAAATCCTAATAATAGCATGGGCTTCAAAAATGACGTGACAGAGGCACTTTGACATATATAAAAAAATGCACTAGCATTTGCATGGTAGAGAAGAGGACACACCCAACTCATATGGTGATAGGTGAAGGAGATATGGCACTTTTAAATGCTTTGATCAGGAGAAGATATAATAATGAATTATCATAGATATGAATAGGACTATGCTAAAATATCCAAACATGTAGGTCTATGCAATGTCTCAGATCTAGAATTTAGAAATCTACATGTTGGTGGAGAAATTATATATGCATAAGAGTATCTTCCATAGCCATGAGGCAATGGTGATATAAGTGATGCCATGAGTGAATGGAAGAACTAAATGGTGAGATAAGAATTGAATGACTATGCATTTTACTAATGCATTCAAGTATGAATTCAACATGATAGGTGATTTTAGAATTACTAGAAAAGAATATTGGTGGATCAATTTGTATATGATTTATTTATAGATATAACTACATTTATTTTAGATGCAAAGGTGATGATAAATTTTTTTATGATAGTGTTTTAGTAGGACTAGAATCATACAAAGTCATTTAGACTAGACACCAGACTGATGAAATCAATGATTCTCATGGCGGAGTATGGATAACACATGTAATATATTTTTGAAACTATCAAAAGCACATAGAATAATGAAGATAAATAATATCTATAGAATATATATGGGTAATTTGTTTTGCATAATATTATTTTAAATATCATGCAGTGATGGTGTCAATTGCATACAAAACTACTCTTCTAATTTTGATTTTTATTTACACAACACTTCTCACAAAAACACTGTATATAAATTAAGTAACCTATACTACAAGATTTCCACTCAACATAACATAGTGTACTACCATTTTTAGGAGTGAAATAATAATATCTTTACCTCTAAATAAAATTATATTTCCATCACAAGCCATTGATATCCCTACTCTGATACCACTGTTGTGAATTCAAGGAGCTATATGCAAATAATTAAATCATGCACTATGAAATTTAGTGGAACACAAAGAATTATTTCAACTTTCAATAATATTTTGCTATCTTCTATTATGATTAATTAATCATCTAGGGATATAATATAAATATATAGGAATATGATTCCTATTATCTCTCCATTATTTTCTCACCTAAAATCTCTCAAATTAAACATACTCCTATATACGATATATTGTTATAACTTATTAAAAATATATCTCAACAACTATAATATTCTAATCTAATATTGTAATATTGTTTATAACAATATTACTACCAAATATTAATTAACCTATCACTATTTACCTCTCTGTAAATACCTGAATTTACACAATGTGAAATTTAATCCCAATAGCATATATTTCAACCTGATGTTGAAGAGTGAATATGTGTGAAACATAGACATAAATAGGGTTATAAAGGTGATCTCGGGACTTAATGTTCACCATTGCATTGAATGGAATATGTTTCAACAACTTCAAAAAATTAATTGATCCAAAAATATTATGAATTATAGTAAAATGGGTTGTACCCAATTGTTCTATAGATAAATAAAAGGAGAATATTCACCCTTCTACACACTTTATTCTTAGTAGCTTACAAGTTTTTCAAGGTCCTCCAACCATTACATAGTTTATACTCATCTTAATCACTGAATAATATCTCCTAATGTAAAAATCTAAAGGGTTTTTTAAAATTTATTATATTCTATTAAAATGGTTTTGCCTCTATAAACATTTAAAACAACTTCCCCAATACTTAAACAACACTTAAGATATGTATAAATAAAATTAGGGTAGGAAGCTATTGGATTAACCCATTACAAATCTAGATGTGGAATCCTGAGCATTAGAATAATGCATTTTGGGGACTAGATTCATGAAGAATAAAAGGATTGATACTTACATTGTGCACTTCATTAATTATCATGGTCCCACATTTTTTGTTCATAAGAAGACATAACAACTGGCCTATATTCCTTAATATAAAACATTATAATAATAATAATAAATTTAAAATTTAAAAAAAAATGGAAGCTCGTGACGTGAGTCTAGATTTGCATTGTCATGTAATCATCAATAAAACATGATTTTTTTAATCTATTTGTATTTGGAGATAGTATTTCCTCAAGACCAACTTTTTCATCATTACAAAGGAATATAGAAAACATTCATTGGATTGTAGATTATCTTGTCTTGTCATACATACAGTTTGATTAAATCATGGTTTTTAAGGTATAGAATTGTATGATTGTGTGAAAAATTATTTAATGGTATTAAATATTATTTTTGTGTCAATTTCAAAATTGGGGTTGGAAAGAGAGAGAATACTCACCGCCAAGTTCTTTTTCACCTCCCTTTTTAAATTCCAATTTATGGAATCCTATTATTACCTTGTATCAAACTCTCGCTACCAAACATTTCCTTAAGAAAAGATTCTAGGAATATAGGATCAATTTCTAGGTCAAGTACAAAGAAAAGTGAATCATAATATTCATCTATTTATACCTTAGAATCATCATGTGCATCTATCTCTTGTGTTATATACTCATACCTAATTTGTTTATTAAAAACACCAAGCTATCTTTCTAAATATTGTTGGATTAAGGTCAAGTGGGAGTTGTATTATATTTATAAATACATATTGGTTAATTGGCCACCAGTGTCTAAAGATTCATCTCCATACTTATTTATGATTTCTTGTTATATTAGGGTTTTATCCATGCCTACTATTATGTTTATTTTACATATTTCTAAGAAAGATTAATGATAAAACATGTATCACATAAATATTTTAGTAATAAACTAAAAAAAAAATAATATATCAAATATGAATAAATAATTTTAAAATTTACCTATAATATGATAAATTATTTAAAATGATATAGATCATCTAGAAACATGATAATTCTAAAATGGTCATTAGTAAAGAATTATGTGCAGATGCATCTTATGGTTTTGGGATAGTCTATCTAAATAATCTATGATATAAGAATGACATCATAGAACATTTGGTAATCAAGTGAGAAATGTAGGTAGATGTAATGCCTAGAAAATATTTTTTTTTTCATTTTATTCTTTCTGTTGGGTGAATATTTTGTCACCAGCATAATGACGATCAAAATAGGTCTTATCAACCATAGTAAGGGAGATGGGTCATCCAAAGTTTCAGGTTTACCACATCCAAAGGGGACAAATCTCTCCTCTCATCAAGGGGAGGTTCCCTATTAAATATGAGGAGCTATATACTATAGATATAAGTAGAAAATAACACTCAGGGGTAGGGTATCACTATCCATCTCTCTTTTTTCAAATATGATGTTCATGGACAAAGGAGAAATCCAGGTGAAAACATTGAAGACACTTCTCTTTTTTTAGAATTGGTCTTACAAGAAATAACAGGACTTCTTTCAGGTAGTGACAAGTGACTGGCAACAAAGATACAGTAACCAATAGAATGAAGTGTAACACAAAGTCTCCACCTCAACTACCCAAAGAGTGAAGCATAAAGGATAATAGGGGAAAAAATTCATCCCAGAATCCTCAACATAGAAATAAACTAAAAACACACACTGAAAATAATTATGACAGCACAAGGTCTGAAGTAACTGGCTTCAGGACATCTTCCTCATCACTTCCACTAGTTCTACCTGTTAGATTAAATAAACAAGAATGCATCTAGAAGACAGACATAAGAATAATATCCTAAAATAGCACACGCTATAATAACACAAAGTCTACAAGTAACTTGCTTTCTCATTTAGATAAAATAATATGAACAACAATCTGAGCTCAAAGTCTTAATATTCACCTTTCAATTGGGGTAGAGTTTATGCTTATGTGATCAAAAAGATCTCCCTTAAAATAAAAAAAGAGATTACAATATATATCAGCCTAGAAAGACTTGGCACTTTATTTCATGGAATGGCCCATGCTGTGCATTCAATGCCTTGAATGCATTTTTAGTTCTGTCAAGGGGCCATGCTAAAATAAGGCATCATCCTTAACTGTGGCATGTCAATTCATCTCAAATATCTTCTCCTGGGTTTGGATCATCTGGTGTCTGCACAGCTATCCATTTTGTCTTTACTCCAAGGGAGACAAATAAGATGTGTCTTCAATGTTTAAGGGCTTAAATATCTACTTTTCAAATTGTTCCACCTATTGAAATAACTATGGCATAAATATTTTGGCCTTTCCCTCTTTCTGCTATAATTTGAGCCCTCAGGCTATCTTTTTCCCTTTCTAATTCTTTTGGTTCCTTCCTCTCAGTGGTTTATCCTTTTAGCCTGAAGGTATTTAAATTCCTTTGGGTATGCATTTAAGCCTGCAAAGATCATGAGACACTTTATTGCCACAAATTTGACGTCTTCAGGTCCGTCATCATTTGAAAGCTAACATCTAGTTAGTTATCCTAAATTTGACAGCTATGGGCCCATCATCCTCCTTAGTAATTCCTTTTTGTCTTTCACATTTGCTTTAGCCACTTTTTTTTAGGCTTCATCCTTTTTATTGTGTCTTTGTATTGGGAGTGCTCCATCTTTGACATCTATCATAGTCTGCTGCTTTGAAACTTTACCAACTTATAAAAAATGGGACCCACAACACTTCTTGCCTGAGCAGCTTCAAAAGTGGAATGGGAATAGGTGGCACTTTCAACTGATATTAACAAGTGACACATAGAATTTTCTACTATGAAATAGGTGAGGACACTTGGCAGCATCCGCTTAACTTATAGAAGCTTAAGATACCTTTTGAGAGTCCTACTAAAGATGACACATGACAGCTTCCACTGAGATTTACAAACACTAGAGAAACATTTAGGACTCATTTGGATTCACATGGATGATGACACTTGGTAGCTTCTGCTCAACCTTAGAAACTCACTTAGGGCCCACCATAGTCCTTACTCAATAATGAAACAAAAGGAAGAAACTGTGGATGTTGACACTTGGCAGCTTCCACTGAGCTTTACAAGGGACACATGGAAACTTCCACTACTTTTATAAAAACATATTAAAACCTTCCATAGTTGCCACTTGGTGCCCTCCATAGAAATCTGAGAGAAGCTTATTGAAAGAAGCTTTGAAACCTATAAGAAACTTAAAACGCAGATGTAAACACTTGTCACACTCTGTTGAGTTATAAAGGGACACATGGCACATTTCGCTACTTTTTAGAAACAAATTATAATGGGTCTCAGTAGATGACACTTGGTAGCTTCCACTTAACTTTGAGACTTAGACAAAACTTTAGGCAAAAATAAAAACCCATGTAAAATGAAAAACCTGTGCCCTGTGTCATAACCATTGCTACCTCAAAACTGAAACATGCAGGGATAAAACTTCAAGCACACAACTAAAAATCAAAAATAAAATGTAGAGTATTTCACTCTAAAAAGGGAAGAGAGAAATTTTTGACCTGTAGGACCAAAAATAGTTCATGTGTTATCCTAAATGAGTGACAGACTTTGGGAACAACAACTAGCTCCAGTTGGGGAACTTCCTTCAGTTAAAATTTTGGAACAACTGAGGGGAGTAGAAACCAAAATCTCCAGTGCCTTGAAGTGTGCCATTGGGCTATGGAGTCATGCTAACCAACAAGAAAGCAAGGTGCCAAAAATGAAAATGAAAAGGAAAATCACAAAATAAAACAAAAGAATAAATAAATATACACATGTACAGATGATCTATTCTTATACTTCAAGAATTGAAGTGCTTCAGATATTGCCCATTGTGAGGCAAAGAAAAGGGTGTCCCTACTTCACTATGTTTTTATAAGAGTAGAAGTGGAAATACTTCACTACATTTACCACTTCATAGGCATGCTTCTCCATGTTTGAGTATTTCATCTCATGAGCTTTGAGAGGACAACTCATGAAGGATATGGGAGATTCCACACCTTCTTGGTTCTGCTGAACCAAAATTGCTGAAAGTGTGTGTTCAAAAGCATAGCTATATATGGTTAATTCCTTGTTGTAGTTTGGACAAACCAAAATTGGAGCATGAGCAATGACTATCTTAATGTCCTAGAATGCTAATTTTCCTTGTTTAGTCCAACTAAAAGTGGCCTTCCCTTTCATCATATCTACAATATGATGAGTCTTCTCAGCAAACTCAGGGATGAACCTTCTTAAGAAATTCACCTTTCCAAAGAAAGAGTGAATTGCAGTCTTACTTGTGGGAAAAGTAAGCTCTTGGATGGACTTGACTCTTTCTGAGTCAATCTTTATGCCTTATTGGAAAATAATGTGTTTGAGAAGTTTCCATTCTATTACCCCAAAAATAGACTTCTTGGGATTTAAATAAATGCCATTTTGGTGGCAGCATTCTAGCACTTGTTGAAAATGATGCACATGATTTGGGCGATGATTGGAAAAGACAATTAAATCATCTAGGTACACTACAATGAACTTACCCATTTCATCTTTGAAAGCAAGGTCCATTGCTTTCTAAAAGGTGGTGCTACCATTTATCAAGCCAAATGGAATTCTCTGATAGGTAAAGGTGCCCCATGGCATGGTGAAGGCAATCTTGTGTTGGTTTGCTTCACCAACTTCTACTTGGTTGTATCCTGAGAAGCCATCTAGCATTGATAACATCTCTGAACTCGTCACTATTTGGATCACTTGGTCCATGATGGGTAAAAGATAGTTGTCCTTTAAGGATGACTGATTTAGATTCTTGAAGTCCACACAAAGGTGAATTTCACCATTCTTCTTCCTCATAGGGACTATGTTGGCAATCCATGTGGAATGATGGATTGGAAAAATTATCCTGGCATTCAACATTTTCTATATTTTAGACAGAATAGTACCCGATATCTTTAGATTGTACTATCTATATTTTTTATTATAAGTCACTGAATCCCTTTTGAGAGGAATGTCATGGTAGATTTTTTTAGGCCTGAGTGACTTTAGATCATCATAGGAGTATGCTAGGACATTCATGTACTGGCAGAGTAGATTAGTGAACTTGGATCTCTCCTCAAGAGTGTAGCACTTCCCAATGTTCACCATTTTGAGATTTTCTTTGGTGCCCAAATTTACTTGATCAAACTCTTGGGAGGAGCTTGAATACGTTTGTTGTTGTTTGATGAATCTGTCATGCCTGTCAAACATCTTCTCAAGGGAAACTAGGCCTTTTGGGATTTGATTCCCTTTGAGTTGCGGTAACTCTTCACCTACATCTACACTTGATTCAAGAGCTGGTTTAAGTTTCTAAGGTTCACTACCTTTGAAATGTAGCTATTCAAAGCTTTCTTTTTGCTCCAAGAAGGCAATGATTTGGTTGTCATCAAGTTCACTACCTTTAAAATGCAGCTATTCAAAGATATCTTTTTGCTCTAGGAAGGCAATGATTTGGTTGTCATTTTTAAAAACTTGCCAATGATTGGCATTATCAGGCACACTTGGTCGAAAGACTAGCTCAATAGTGTACCTATCTCTTTTGAAGTCAGGGTGAGGAACCAAAAGAGTGGTTGAAATGGCCAAAGCATCAGCTCTATCATTGAATTCCTTGGGAACTGTAGAGATGCTAAAAACATCAAAGTTTTCAATTTGATCCCATATTAGATGGTGATAATGGTGCAATCTCTCATTTTTGGTTTGATACAGGTTTCTCACTTGACAAACCACTAATTCAACATCTCCTTTAGCATGAAGGAGTTTGATGCCTTGGTCTCGAGTAGCCTTCAATCCAAGCAATAGAGATTCATACTCAGCTGTATTATTGGTATTGCTAAATTGTAACTTGTATGATGAAGGGAAAATATCTCCTTAAGGAGATATTAGTACAATCCTAGCTCCTAAACTGGTAGAGGAGTAGCTACCATCAAATTCAAGAATCCATACCTTGTTAGACACTACTTTTTCTTTGGATTCATCTTCATTTAGAGGTGGAGATTCTTCCACACTTGCATTACACTCTATTAATTCTTCTATTGTCCTAGCTAAACATATTTATAGGTTGACACCTTCAAGAGTTTCAAAAGGTGCTTCATGGACTTCTTATGTGGATAGAAAGTAGTTACCCATGCCTCAAGACTCAAATATAATTTCAGCTTCAGGTGCTGATGTTTGGGTGACCACATATTTTGCTTCCTTCTCAGGGAGCAATCTCTTCATAACACCTTTGATTGGGATTCTTGCTTTGGATAGGTCCATGCTCAATTCACCTCCAATGTCCTTATAAAAAAAAATTCCAAGAAGGATGCCATATGGTGCTGGGACATTGGCCAATAGGATAGTCATCTTAATTCTCTTGTCTTGGAATGCTACAAATGTGAATTGGGCATCCTTGATTTGTCCTAGTAGAGGTACTTATTTGTTCTGCATGGAGAAGCATCTCCCAAATGTCTTGGTCAATGCGAGACTACGGGATTTTACCACTTTGGCAGGCATGACATTGTTTGAAGCTCTAGAATCAATGATGTAATTGCTCAGCTTGTGACTATTTATCAATAGGGAAACATAGAAAGGCTCTATTTTCCTAGGGGTAGTAGGAGGAGTAATGAAAAGGTTTTTTGGGATAGACATGTTCCTTGGGGGATCATGAGTTACCTTCTTAGCTTCTTGTCTTATAGGGATGGTTTGGTTCTTTACACATTGACCCAACTTGTCTAATTGCTCAGGATTGGACTGCAAAAATTCAAATTCAGACATTTGAATTTTGGTTTTCTTTATATGATCAATAATGTCAAATGTCTGAAATGGACTAGGAATAGAAGATGGGATCTCATCCTTTTGGTTTTTAGAAAGGGGAAGAATAACCTACAAATTTGAAATTGGAGGTGAAGGCACAATTGAGGTACTTACCTTTTTTGTAATTACTAGGTCCCTTGGCTAAAAAGGAAGAGTGGTTCCCTGTTTGGCAATGGAAATTATGGGTTGAGCTCACTCCTCTATCTTCTCTTTATTAGCTTGTTAAGCTGACTAGTTCTTAGATCTAGTAAAAATAGTATATGATCCCTTGGCTGCTTTACCTTCACTTTTGGGTTCATCCTAATAATTCAAGAAACTAATGTTAGAGTCACCAGCTAATTCTTCTTCTTCCTCAATGAAGAGATTAACATCATCTTCTCGATTCAGCTCAGGTTGAAAGGATAAATTTGATTTAGCTTCAAGATTTCCAACTACTGAATTGGTTCGAGGTGCTTCAATGGCAAGGTTATTCCTCTAAGGGAGAGGAAGGTGATTTGTTTTCCCTTGACTCTTGGCAGCATTGCCTTGATATGAATAATTTGGGAATGTTCTCCTTTGCACATCTCTATATGAAGGAGTAGAGGACATCACTTATGCCATTTGTTTTTGAGGTATAGCAATTCATTTGCTAGCTTTTGCACCATTAGATTAGTGGTGGCTGTAGGTGAGTGTTTAAAGGATGAAGAATATTTACCTATGTTTGGATCTCTCCTTATCTTTCCTGCCAAGATAAGGTCATCTTCTACCTTAGTATCTAAGTCTTGAGCAGCCTCAAGGTCTATGTGGCTAGTATGTCTCAACAAAAAACTCACTTTAGGCAGCTATGAGTTGATGAAGAAGCATTTGAGGTTTTTAGGTGTTGGCTGAGCAATTATAGGAATTTGGTTCCTCAGCATGTCAAAATTTGCTATGAAATCCCTCATAAGTTCATGAGGTTCCTTCTTCATCTGTGTGAGTTGGGTGAGCAAGGTGTGTGCATCTTTTACAGGCTTGAACTTGGCTTTGAATTTGGCTTTGAGTGTGTCCCAATCAGTCACTGATCTAACTTACAGATGGTAGACCTAATCTGCAGTAGAACCTTGTAGTGTTTCCATGAAAACCCTAACTACCACATCCTCAAATTCTACACCTATCACACCACAGGCTATGCTAAAAGCTACAATGTGTTCATCAGGATGAACTCTCCCATCACCAATTTTTTTTGGGAAATTCTTTCTTGAACTGCATGGAAGTTCATGTAGAGGTGGAGTCAAATTTAGTGGACCAAAATAATTACCCCAGGGGCCTTGAGCCACCATGATTGGATTATGGAAAAGGGGGATAAAAAATCAAGGTGGAGTTAATAGAAGCAAAGTTCTGCTAACAGTAGAAGAAGCAACTCTACCTTGTGTTGGTGACCTGGTATGAGTAGGAGGAACACTCCTAGATCATTGAACTTGAAGTTGTGGAGGGAAAAAATCAAAATTTATTTGCTACACCAACTCAAAGATAGGGTTAATAACACCTTGATCTCTCTAGCTTCTAGTATAGCATGGAGTTGCTAGATTTTGAAACAAAAATGGAAAAGAACTGGTCTTGCTTTAGCTTGAAGCTTGAGGCTTCAAATTGCTTATTTTTCCTAGTGGATCTAGTTTGCAGAATAGATTATATAATGGAAATGGATAAGGCTATAATGATAACAGGTAAGAACCAAATGAGAGTTGTTTGTTATATATATAATGGATAAGGATAGGAACTTCTTCAATTTGAAGCTTGAGGCTTCAGACTGCATGTAACATCCCAAATGGAGTCATCAAAAAGTTATTGGGTGAATATTTTGTCACCAATGTACTGATGAACAAAATAGGTCTTATCAACCATAGCAAGGGAGATGGGTCATCCAAAGTTGTAGGTTTACCACATCCAAATGGGACAAATATCTCCTCTCATCAAGGGAGGTTCCCTGTTAAATATGAGGAGCTATATACTATAGATATAAGCAGAATATAACACTTAGGGGTAGGGTATCACCATCCATCTCTCTTTTTTTAGAGATGATGTTCACATACAAAGGAGAAATATAGGTGAAAACACTGAAGACACTTCTCTTCTTTCAGAAGTGGTCTTACAAGAAATAATAATTCTTTCAGGTAGTGCCAAGTGACTGATGAGAAAGATATAATAACCAGTAGAATGAAGTGTAGCACAAAGTCTCCACATCAACTACCAAAAGAGTGAAACACAAAGGATAATAGGGGCAAAAAGTCATCCCAGAATCCTCAACATAGAAAGAAACTAAAAACATACACTGAAAATAATTATGACAACACAAGGTCTGAAAGTAACTAGCTTTAGGACATCTTCCTCATCACTTCCACTAGTTTTACCTGTTAGATTAAATAAACAAGAATGCATCTAGAAGATAGACATAAGAATAATCTCCTAAAATGGCACAAGATATAACAATGCAAAGTCTACAAGTAACTTGATTTCTCATTTAGATAAAATAATATGAACAACAATATGAGCTCAAAGTCTCAGTATTTGCCTTTCAATTGGGGCAGAGTTTATGCTTCTGTGATCAAAAATATCTCCCTTAAAATAATAAAAGAGATTAAAATATATAGCAGCCTAGAAAGACTTGGCACTTTGTTTCATGGAATGGCCCATCCTGTGCATTTAATGCCTTGAATGCATTTTTAGTTCTATTAGGGGGCCATGCATTTTTAGTTCTGTTAGGGGCCATGCTGGAACAAGGTGTCAGCCTTAACTATGATGTGTCAATTCATTTGAAATGTCTTTTCCTGGATCTGGATCATCTGGTGTCTGCACAGCTATCCAATTTGTCTTTTCTCTAAGGGAGACAAATAGGTTATGTCTTCAATGTTTAAGGGCTCAAAAATCTACTTTGTGGACTATTCCACCTATTGGAATAACTACTACGTAGATATTTTGGCCTTTCTCTCTTTCTACTATGATTTGAGCCCTCGAGCTATCTTTTTCCCTTTCTGATTATTTTGGTTCCTTCCTCTCAGTGGTTCTTCCTTTCAGCTTAAAGGTATTTGAATGCCTTCGGGTCCACATTTAAGCTTGGAAAGATCATCAGACACTTTATTGCAACAATTTTGATGTCTTCGGGTCCGTCATCATTTGAAAGCTGACAGCTAGTTAGTTTTCCAAAATTTGATGGCTATAGGCCCATCATCCTCCTTATCAGTTCCGTCATGTCTTTCCTACTTGCTTTGGCCACTTTCCATCAGGCTTCATCCTTTTTACTATGTCTTTGTATTGGGAGTGCTCCATCTTTGACATCTATTATAGTCTACTACTTTGAAACTTTACCAACTTATAGAAAATGGGACCCACAACACTTCTTGCCCAAGTAGCTTCAAAAGGGGAATGGAAATAGGTGGCACTTTTCACTGATCTTAATAAGTGACATATGTCATTTTCTACTATGAAATAGGTGAGGATACTTGGCAGCATCCCCTTAACTTATAGAAGCTTAAGATACCTTTTGTAAGTCCTGCAGAAGATGACACATGGTAGCTTCCATTGAGATTTAGAAACACTATAGAAACATTTAGGACTCATTTGGATTCACATAAATGATGACACTTGGTAGCTTCTGCTCAACCTTAGCAACTCACCTAGGGCCCACCACAATCCTTACTCAATAACAAAACAAAAGGAAGAAACTGCAGATGTTGACACTTGGCAGCTTTTGCCGAGCTTTACAAGGAACATGTTATAACTTCAAGTACTTTTAGGAAAAAAATATTAAAAAAATCCTTAGTTTCCACTTGGTGCCCTCCATGAAACTCTAGGAGAAGCTTATTGAAAGAATCTTTGAAACTGATAAGAAACTTGAAATTTGGATGCAAACACTTATCGTACTCTACTGAGTTATAAAGGGACATGTGGCACATTCTACTACTTTTTAGAAACAAATTATAATGGGTCTCGATAAATGACACTTGGTAGCTTCCACTCAATTTTGAGACTTAGACAAAACCTTAGGCAAAAAGAAAAACCCATGCAAAATGAAAAACTTGTGCCTTGTGTCATAACCCTTATTGCCTCAAAATTGAAATGCGCAGGGACAAAACTTGGAGCGCATAACTAAAACTCAAAAATAAAATGTAGAGTATTTCACTCAACAAAGGGAAGAGAGAAATTTTTGGCCTGTAGGACCAAAAATAGTTCATGTGTTGTCCCAAAAATGAGTGACAGACTTTGGGAACAACACTTTCAAAAAAGTGATGTGAGATATTACTCTTTTGTGATAACACAAATATTCAGTATGATCATGAAATTTTATCTAATTCATAAATTGAGTAATAAGAGGATTTACATTAGATATTAAATTTCATGGGATTTTTACTTATTTATAATTTAGTAATTTACCCAAATGACATCCATGAGTAGTCATTTACCCAAATGACATTTCATACTCATGTATTTTTGTAATATTAACAAGGCAAAGGGACCCAATTTAGCACACAACCACTCTAATAATTTGTTATTAGCGGGAGTAATGGTGAATGTAATTTACCACTTCAAGCTTTTCACTCTCTAACCACTTTCCATTGATCATCATTGTCTTCACCAATGTCCAAGTCATGATGAATATAATTATAGGTAAATATACATATTTTAGCTTTGTATATTCCTTTACATTGTATTAATTGAGTAACAACCATACAATCTTTGTAAACATGCCAACCATAACAATTGCAAGGAGACATAGAAAGATAACTTTAGTACGTATATGTTTTTCTCCTTTCTCCAAGTGTTTCCACAGTATGTGCTCAACCATTGGGTCTCTATCATTATTCCTTCCATATCCTTGTGATTTGAAATACCATACTACGAAATGCTTCTGATTAATTATTATATTACCAAGCGTTATATTGGATAATTAAAATATATAACTCACTTCCCTCTGATTGAGACTGGATTGTTGAATATGATTATTGACCTTATGTAGTGAATTGAGAATGAGAAATAGGAATCAATGAGAAAAATGAACAATAAGGTTCGGATAAAACACAATAATAAATTATTTAAATATTTTAAGTTTTAAGATACTAACCATGTCACTAGTGTCCTTGAGAGCTAATTATTTTAAAATGTTGTGATATTTAGGCTTAAATTTATTCAAAATCTCAAAAAGTGGATGAGGTATTTAGGAATTAAAAAACTTACAAAATTTAATTATATTATAAATAAAAATCTCTAAATAATTTTTTTGATTTTAAAATATACCTCTTCCTATTTTTAAAATTTGTGCTTTTAAAATTTACCTCTTCCTCTTTTCAAAAATTGTGTTTTTAATATTTTTATATTATATTATCTCTTACTATACTAAATAGGGAAAGAAGAACATGGCTAGTAATGATATTGATGTAGAAAGATAAGAAAATTGGGCCTCTCAATATCTATATTTCACCTTGGCAATGGTAGTGTCATATGCTTGATCACATTGCCTATCATAAAGTCATATATGGGCATCTTTGGTCCTTTTATGAACTTTTAGATTTATAGTTTCCTATAGGTTTTATTATGGGTTGAAACCATATCAAGGAGTCATTAGTGTCATTCTCAAATATCCAAATCTGAACTTGCGTACACTCTAAACATAAATGGAAATTCAATGAATATTGGCATAGATAAAATTCCCAAAAGTTCTAGAAAATTACCGCCCTTTGTTCTTCTTCTTTCCAAGTTACCAACATGGGATATTATAGCTTTCAATGCTATAAATAACTAGGTAAAAATTAAAAGAGAGTAGATATTGCATTGTGGGTTTTGTATTGTGTGAAAATATTAGGATAATACTCAATATTATGAAGTAGTATTTTTTAATTTTTATCTCTATTGTAGATAATCTATAATGAATCTCAATCTAGTATTGTTTAATTTTAAATTTTTAGGGTTATTCTACCACTCTCTCTTAGATGCCTATCTACTTCAAAACTATAAGATTACCTCAGAGCATTTTTAGCTTATTGATGATATATTCTCAATTTAGTGAATTCTCTATCATTCAATGTTATTACATACAATTGTATTTACCATTTATCTATATAATCAAAGTGGTCTTTAAAATTAAATATCATCTATTTTAAATTAAAATGTCTATCTTATGATAGAGATCTATGGTGTGAATCTGAAGCAAGATACATGGTTCAATTTCATACCATGGGTAATGATGGTATATTTAGGATACGTTATGGGCACTTGATCAAACATTTTAATTTAGTCTAGTTTCACTATAACATTTGTTATTAAGCTCATGTAAGTTAGTTGTCTTAACTTTAATTAAAGTGACATTTAATTCTTTACTTTTTGTTGATCATTTTTATTGTATTTTACATTGTATTTAAGTTTTACACTTGGTTACTATTTATTATTACTTATCTATTGAGTATAGACTTGAAATTTTGAGTTCATATTATTCTTTAAAGAAACACTAAAATTTCAAAAAGGGATCTAAATCCTAAGTCAACTCATCCATGATAAATTTTGATGTGTGTGTATATTTTCTTGTTTTGTGGCTTACGTTTTAGTAAAATTAGTGCAAATTTTGTCTTTTTTACATCTATATATGTACCACTACAAATGCAATTCTACAAGTAATGCATTGAGAGTATTTTTTCATGGGAAACACAAGGAAAAGTTTCCTAAAGATAAAATTATGGGTTTTTTCCCTCTCAAAATATTATAATAGGAAAGCATGTAGTGCTACTATATACTAGACTTATAATAGCACTTTTCATTATTATGTTATGGATTTATAATGTAGCTAGTGGATAATGCATGGGATCCTATTAATTGATGGGACCAATAGAGGAATTATATTGGGTGGGTACCCTATATAGAAATTTTTGATGCCCTTGTATGACCTATTCTATTGAATCTTATATACTGTAGGCTATCGACCCCTATATGCCCAACCCAAGACTAGGTTATCCATGTATGCCCAACCCAAGACTGGGTTATCCCTGGATTTTGAGAAGCATGTATTTTTATTATATTAGGCAAAAAAAAGAGAGTATAATTTGATGTCATATTCCTCAATTGGTATCATCTTTCATTTTTCATTTCATTCTCTATGTATTCATTAATTCATTATTCTCTATATCTATTATTTATTGCTACAAATGCACATTTTATTATAGTAGTAAGAGAGCTAAGGTAAACCTACCTCCTAGGATAGTTTATTATTTGAATATTTAAAATTAAAATTATTCAAAAAAATAATACATGATCTCTAAATTTGTTTCATCTTGGGGAAAGGCACGAGTGAAGGTAGACAATCATCAAACTAGCATTTTTTACATTGAAAATTCTACTATTCAAATGTCTCACATTATCTACACTGGATATGTCAAATTAGTTTAATTTTATTCACCTTATATACCATATTATTTGGGATTTCATTTCACTAAAATATTTATAGGACTTACATCTAGCCTCATTCATCTTATCACTTATCAAGTCCACTAGTCATTAGGAGAAAGGGTATCCCAGTTACATAAATTGACATTTTTAAAAATATCATTTTTAATGAAATGAGCCAAGATATATTTAATTAATTATAGGATATTTGGCATAGTTAATCTTTTAACATCAAAATCATAGGCCTATTACATATGATATGCTACTTTTTATCAAATAACTAGGTCTTGTTGTCCTCAAGCAATCTCAGATACCATTTTGGAAAATTTATTTCATTTTATCTTCTCTATTGGATTATATTATCCCAAAGAAGGATGATTAAAACATTAATCCTAGTTGTGATACACCACCTCACTTCTTATTTTAATATCTCATTGTACACACCCACTATTTGTCTTTAAATATTTCCACATTTTGTCATTTTACCTCCATCCTTGAGCCCTTTAATATCTAGGCTAAAATCTAGCATGGTTTGACATACTTTTCCCTCAACTTTGTTGTGCTAATACATTCAGTTCCTATAAACCAACCTTGATGTTAGGTGTATAAATTATAAGGTTTCAAGTGTTTAATCAATTACTAAGAATAATATTTAAGGATATACATTAAAAAACTTATTTTTCCTAGTAAGGTTAATACAAAAAAAATATTTTTGCCTCTTCCTATCAATTATATATTTCCAAAAAAATAATATGGTCTCAAATTTCTTATGTCACAATTTTTTAATAAATATGATCATGTGTGTGTGTGTGTACACATATACATACATATATCCAAAATAGGTATGAAATAAGGGAAGATGTGAGTTGATAATGTACTCAATTATTTTTTATTTAAATCTATAAGAAATCCATCATAATTAATATGAATTTTTTCTCCTTCATAATGACAATAATTTCCTGAAGCTACCAATTTTATATAAAATCAAACTCTTCTAATTCAAATGTTCATTCTCTCTACCTAATAAGCCTCAAAACTCCTTGTGATTTATATTATTTTAATATTATAGAATGTAACCCTAAGATTGATAAATAACTAAGTAATAAATCAAGGAACTATATAATACATTATCAAAGCGACTAATTTGTACAATAATTAATTAATTTAAATATTTTATAGCTAGAAAATATTTAGAAAAGGTGTACTTGGAAAATATGACTAATATGGCCTAGTCATAGGCTGGGAAGTGATGTAGGAGTAGGTTAGAGTGTCATCATCAAATAATAGGTGTCAAAACCCTCTTTAGAAGATAACAACCCTATTTTCCAACAATGAACTATGATTTTGACCTTTTATTCTAAGCTAATGACCCTTTGGAGTTGAAGTAGTTAAATTTTGAGCAAAACTTCACTCTATTTTTGGAAGCCTATGCTTGTATGAATGAGACTTGGATCATCTCTTATTATGTACTTTGACTGATTTCAATATAGAACCCTAAGTCTCCATACTTTCTATGGTTTTGATATATACAAGTATAAGAAGAGTGGCATAGTAGGGTAGGTTTGGCATGACCATAAAACCCCACATGTTAATCACTGCTTACATACCAATATATTGAAAGGGGATCAATCCCAATGTAGTTATCCTAATATAAGTGTTACTATAAATGAGGATGATGATAGTATGCCTGAGCATGAATATTAATTTGAATGCCTTGAGTGTGAATTGAGACTAAAAATCTAAGTAAAACTGAGCTTTGGGTTGTTGTAGATGATAATTTATGAGTTTATTCATGAAAATTTGAATCTAAGGGATAAATTAATGAAAGTGGTATTTATATAGTGTTTTGATACTTGTTGAGACATGAAATGAGTCTAGGCTAACCCTAATATGCTTTAATGAGTGGAAATATATCCATTAGGGGAAAAGGAAGATAATTATCAATAACATTTCCCCAATTGCCAATAGAGCACTATGTTATAGACCAAGGGGTTATGCTACTGTCTAGGTGGATGACACATGTGAAAAAGGATCAAGGATGCCTAAGTATTAGATTAATATGGCACTTGGTATATCTAGGCAAGGGATATATGCACATAAAAGTTGGAAAAGTAGCAAAAGAGGCCCTAAGATAAGTCTAGGGTTAAGCTAAGGATAGGGTGGCCTCAAGTGACACTCATTACATTGAATGACATTTTATATGAATAAATTCCCCCCTTCAGTCTATAAATGTATGAAAGTGAAATGAATAGGATAAAGGAAAGATAAATGTAGCTAAACTTACCTATGAGGCAAAACCTATAAACATGTGTCTAAGTCTATGAACTATGCTCCATTATATGTCTTGAAAATGAAACATATATGAATCAATCCTTACTTTAAAAATATGAAAATAAAAGACAAAACTAGTTAAAGAGATGGGAGAGATAATAAAATGATGAATACACCTCACTGGGTATGCAAACCATTATAAAAACCTAGTGAAATCTTGTGAGTGCATGCAAATGGTGATCAAATAATAAATATCTAGACTATGCTAATTTCTTTTCAAATAACCATATTTGGTTGGATCAATAATTGAAGATAGCCATGACTCCATCATTTCCCACCTTTATTTGGTGGATCATAATCTATGAATAATTTGGATTGGGCTAATGAGTTTTCCAACACTCCTATGTAAGTGGATCAAGAACTCAAGTAGGTCATGACTCCATGATCACCCAGCCATGTTTAGTATAAAAAGATAAAACTAAAACTATGTGGTGTCATGAAGTTGTAAAATTTGGCTCTAGGCCACTTGATAACTTTAAATTGTAAAATGGTTCATGGGACACTTAGAAACTTGAGAATTCCAATCGCTAAAGATGGAATGAGGTATTGATCTGGTGTAAACCTAGTGAAAAACTAGTGCATATGGTGTCTAAAGTATAAAACATATAAAATGATATGGATTTGTCATTTCATCTAAGAGAGATGGTGAAAACTAAGCATATGGAAAATAATGTGCCGCACACATTTCACTTAATTCTAATATCTATGCATATGGATTTTAGACTGAGTTATAGGAATATGTGTCTACACATATATGAACTTAAATGGGAGTGATCATGTTACACATGATGCCTCCAATCTGATAAAACCTGTGTAATTATATGTAAAAAGTTGATATATACTGAGAATATATGATAATCTATGATTAAAACTATGCAAATTTGAAATATACAAGTTCTACCTTTATAATAATTCTATAATTTTCTATTTTTGAGGCTACTAGTCAATAACATGGTGGGTGGACTATAGTGTACTATGATCATGGATTTGCAATGTGTTGTTGTCTAAAATTTGTTTTTTAGGAAAAATTGAGACTAATCTATGTGTTATTGTATTTCACTATATTTTCTTGAGTTTGAGCTTTGTAATCTATCTCATGCTAAAACTATGTTTTTGGATGCACTAGTATGGCCTGATCTCTATGACAATCCCCTGTGAATTACCCCTATTTTGATGGGAGTTATTGAACCTCTAAACTATTTTTCCTTAATATAAAATTTATGCATCATGTGTGTTAGACTAAAAATATATGATATCTTTGTGATAAACCAATATAATGTGTATACACAACATTCAAATGTAAAATAGATTAAGCATAAGTTGACACTGTATGATGTATGTTAGATATAGCATTCATAATGTTTTAAATATAAATATAAAAATTTAATAATGTATATGAGAAATAAATATCTATATAATTTTAGTAAAATACTTTGGGGGATGGGTAATGATGTCCATCAATGAACCCAAGGAGGAAGGGGAGATGCATGAGGTCACTCATGGCATCATAAACTGGATGTGAATATAAAAAGTAATAGATAAGTTTCATGGCCATGAAACATACATGAAAGTATACATACATACACATGAGGCACATAAAGTAGGTGAAGGGGCCACAATACAAGGGACATGGGCACACATCATTAAGTCTATGAAAATGAACACATACATAAACATCTTCAAATGCATGCATATGCAAAAGATCACAAAACTTTAACTTAGAGCCACATGGAAGGACATATTCAAATGTCCACATACAAAATCAAGAAGCATACACAAGGACATGGGAACATGTCCAAAACATGAAAGCAATAAAAATACAATGGCATATTCAAATGCCCTCAAGTGGATGTAGAATCAAAGATACACAATCAAATATAAACTATTAACTCTAGAAATGAATGTATGCATAATAATGTGGTACAAATCTATATAAGATCAAAGATGTACATAAGCTAATTCTATAGTAGTAGTAGTAAGAAAAACATTAGTGTAGTATAGGATTATCAATATCAAGATGTAATCAATGTTAAATCTATGATATGGAGTATAAAAATATATAGAATGGAAAATTAGAATCTCTATGTATGATGCCCCCAATGGGATAATATATCAATGTTGAATCAATATATTGTGTATGTGCCCTTAATGGGTAGATAATAGAAAATATAGATATGTGTAGAGGATCAGAGACATATAAGAATCTACAAACACTTGAAAGGAACAAGTCAAGCATGTATGTATGATAAAACCAACTACACTAGCATAGATAACATATGTTGTACATGTAAAAATAGAAGGAATGTAAACATGGAAATGCATTCAATCTTAAATTTTTATTTCTATTAGTGATATTTGAATGTTTTTGTATATTTGAATATATAATATATTTTTTTGTATTTTTTGAGTATAAACTATGTGCAAGAAACATGAAAATGAATGTATGTACAAGTAAGAGGGGAACATACTAACTGATGAGTCTTGAAAGATAATCACTATCAAGGTGACTTATATCAAGTAAAAAAGGAATGATCACATGTGATATGTGAGGAGGTATATGATATATTAGAACTAGATATACTGCATAATATTTATATAAAACTAATTGCAAAGTGTGGCTTTGAATTTATGGAGTTGACTGAACTGGCCTATGAACTATGGGGCTCTTGGGGACCCATCTAGTGTAAGAAGATATAAATATTGTGGATGGTCCATAATGAGTGCTTTGGGGACTTAGTAACACTAATATGGGTGTGAATGGGGTATAGAAAGGCTCTATAGAATCTAAAACATATCTATGATGTATATATCTCTATAATAAAGTTATCCATGGGAGAGTGTTTATACATGCTAATGATGTATAAGTAGACCTCACTTACACTAGTGGTTTAACTAATGTCTAAGGTGTGGTAATGGAATATTTGTTGGGATCTATTAATGGTGACCATTATATAATTGGTTGTGGAGTAGGTAAAGGATACTCATATGGAAGGCTCTGAACTATAACAACTCAATTGGCATGTATATACTTAAGACATCTATGTATGATGGAGGGAATGGATTGAAGTTGTTGTATCCAAGGCCTACCCAATAACATATCAAATGTTATATCACTAGGTATAACTATGAATCTGGTGGCCATATACATTGGCCCAACCTATAATAGAAGTATGATCTTCCTAATGGAGATCTATGCATGGCCACTAAATCCATAAATAATTGTATTATTAGATAAATATCTTGATATAAATACCCAAAATGGAGTAGAAGTATAATAGTAAACATATTGATGTTTTACTTATTGTCAATCATGACACTCTAAATAGGATGATGATCAATGTAAGTTTATATAAAGTATGAACATAAATCTAAGTCATCATCAATGATCTCCTATTCTGAGAAAGTGATAAGAGGCCTAGTTGACATTATAATATGATACACACTAATGATAGTAAGTAGAGGGTGTGTATCCATTATATGAGTATGATAAGATGTTGGTGTTAGATGTACCTGATAAGTATAATGAACACCTAAAATGTCTATTATCTTTTTAGACACTTGTTTTATAAATGGATTAAAAAATGTTTTCATTATTTTTTCTTTAGTTTGTTGTGCCTTGGGTGTTTTTGTAGGGTTTCTCACATCAATGGTATTAACATATATTAAATCTTGGATCTTATGTCTTAAGTTGATGTATATATTCATAGTATGGCTGAGGGCCTTATGTTAATAACAAAATGTGTTAGACTCATAATTCTTTGGAAGATGCCTAGTCATATCAACCTCTTTGTTCATAGGGAGAAATATGACATTTCATTCAAAGAAATTTTAGATAAGGTGAGCTGGTGATTCAAGAATATTCATAAAAGGTCTCCTTGGAGGAGATAATAAAACCACATGAGGAGTTGGATCTAAGGTTTCATTAATTATTGTCTTTTGTTCATTCTTGTTTTCATTGGGCCTCACCTTATATAGGAGTTTATTTAAAGTCTTATTAGTGGAATCCAATCTAACTATGTACTTTAACTTTCCCATGGAGAGAATTTTGACTTCCCATTCATTCATTGTATGGCATAGATCTATAAATGATGGAATTTTTTTTAATAATATATATTCATGTAATGTTGGTAAAAAAAGTTTCTTGAATATGTCATGGAGTTCTCTATTTTCCATGGGGATAGTCATCTTTGCTAATATGGTTTTATATCACAAGACATATTCAACTATTGGGTCATTATATTTTTGCTTTAATTAACTTGAGCATAAGAAACTTTGTCATTCATGTTGATAAAAAAAGTGCCAAAAACATTTCTACAAGTGGATTAAATGTTATAATGGAGAGATTATGGATATCATAGAACCATTATAATGCATATTCCCTTAAATTATAAAGGAATAACTTAGTCAAGATCCAATAATTAGACATGTAGTCAAAAAAATTTGCATGAAAATAATGTAGATGATGCTATGTGTCACCATTACATTCATATAGATTAATTTTAGGTGTTATGAATCTGGATAGCAAAGGAGTTACCACTATATGTTGTGACAATGGTATATGTAGGAGAACATGAGGGTCCAAGGCATGAGATGGTCTAGTGGCACCGTGTTCAAGATTTAACACGTTGGCATATATAGAATGGATCTCATACATAAGTGATTTTACATATAGACAGGATGAATGCATACTAGCCATATGAGGTATTTCCACTAGTGAGAGTTGCTTAGTTATAACAAGTTATTGTAAAATTTGAATTGTCCCCTAGTAGGTATAAAAATATTAACATCTATGGGGATAGAGGATTGTCTAAGTGATGTGTTATTTGTTTCCAATATAGCTTGGAAATTTTATGCATGATCATGGGGTTATTCTTGAAGTCTATCTCTGAAGCTTTATAATATCTCATCCTTATTGATTATAAGATTATCAACATCGAGGGGGGGGGAGTATGTCCTAAGACCCATCTTGTGTATAATTATGATCTCGATTGTATTAATCATGTTATGATGTATTATCATTGAATTCCACATAATCAAGATGTGAATGATCAATTATAGGAGTTATAATTTGTACTTTATCCATGGTCTAAACTCGAATGGAAGGAATCTAGGTATGTTCAATAGGATTACCACTAAGCCTATAACTTCTTATTAAAGGAAGAGATATAATAGTTTTAGATGGTATATAATTAAAAAAAAATGAAAGAGTTTCACTAAAACAAAATATATGAAATTAGAAAAGCCTAACACAGTAAAGGAAAAATAAGGGAACAAACCCTATGAGCATCTACGACTAGGGTTTTGGCACTATTCAAAGTAAGTTAGGCTCACTAAATGATTTATATTTTTTAGGTTTAAGGAATGTAACTAAAAGGTTGATAAATAATTGAGTAATAAATCAAATAGAAAAATACTACAATATCAATAGCCACTGATTTGTATAGTAATTGATTTATTTGAATATTCTATAAATAGTAATTAATTAGAAAAGGTGTACTTAGCTAGAAAATATGACTGATACAAACAAGTAGTAGGTTGGTAAGTGATGCATGAGTAGGGTATGGTGTTTTAAATGGAGAATAGGTGTTAGAACCCTCTTTAGATAATAACGTGACCCTCTTTTCCAATAGTGGATTGTTCTATTGACCTTTTTTCTATGCTAATGATCTTATGTAGTTAAAGAAGTGAAATTCTAGGCATACCCCTACTCTATTTAGGGAATCATGTGCCTCTTTGATCAATACATAGATCATTGCCTATTCTTCTCTTTGACATATTTAACTATGGAACTCTAAGCCTTCATGCTTGCTAGCATTTTAATGAACACAAGTTTAAAAATAGTTGAATTAGTAGGGTAGGTTGGATGTGACATCAACACCCCATGTGATAAGTGTTACCTACATATTAATACCTCGAAAGGGGATCAAAACTAATGTAGTTCTTGAAATCTAAGTGCTGGTGAAAATGAGAGTGATGCTAGTGTGCCTGAGTATGAATGCTAATTTGAATTCATTGAATGTGAATTGAGACTAGAAACTTAAGTAAAACTAAGATATAGGATATTGTAGATGGATGTATGCAAAAATAATGGGAAATAAGGATTAATAACCATAATTTGAATTATTGTTTATGAGCTTGTTCATAAGAATTTCCATCTAATGGATGAATGAATGAGAGTGGTCTTTATATAGTGTTTTGATTCTTATAGATACATGTAATGAGTCTAGGATGACCCTAAGATGCTTCAAAGAGTGGAAATATATTTATTAGGGGAAATTAAAGCTAATGGTCATTAGAATTTCCCCCTTTGTCAATAACACATTATGCTATAGACCAAGGGGATGCACTATTGTATATGTGGCTGGTACATATGAAAAAGGATTTGGGATGCCTAGGTGATGGCTTAATGTGAATCATGGTATATTTGGACAAGGGATAGACATGTATAAAATATGGAAAATAATAAAATAGGCCCTAAGATAGGTATAGGGATAATTTAAGGATAGGGTGGTCTCAAGTGACAGTGATTGCATTAAATGACATTTTCTATGACTACATTTTGACATTGTAAATTGTAGATGATAAACACTATGACCTATGGCATACACATCCTCTATAGTATGTGTTCTATCAACAAATCCCACACAAAAAACAATCTTAAATGGATTTTTTCCACTTAAAATGTATTCTAGTCTTCACATGTATACACCCTCAATCCCTGTCATTTAAACATATATAATTAATAATGAAATGTTATCTTTTATAAGGTAGTTATAGTGTCTGGTATTATATGAACTTATTTGGATAGATTAACATCTTGAATATATATACAAAAAAATTTAGTTATGTCAATAAGAGGCCTTGTATTCAAATTATATATTCTTGAAATCATAGCTAAGTAACCATTATTTACATTTTTTAAAGCTATGTTTTTCAACTCACCTCCCAATAAGTTCAACGACAAAATATACAACCCTAAAAAAAAATCTGAGTCTTTGAAGGCACATATCCAAAAATACACATACTCTAATATCATGTGAGAAAAGGGGGATGAGGCAACACACAAACAACATAAAATCTACAACACTAAATTTTCATGAATTTTGCAAACTCTGTTATTATCTAGAATTAATCTACATAAATCATCAAGAAGAGTGTAGTTTTTAAGGTTTATTAAAATTTTCAAAAAATTAAAATGGAATATTTAGTTTTTTTATGGACTTGAGAAAGTAAAATTTATATGGGTATGATTTTATGTGCCTTGGTAAATAGAATAACAGTTAGAATGTACACCTCTAGGTGCACTTGGTTTTATAGAATGGTCTCAATGTATAGTTTAAGCAGTCTTATGGAGTGACTATTAGTGGGCCTCCCATATGTACATTCATCACCATAGAGGTATAACATGTACCTATTATACAATTTTAATGTGTATTTATGAATAAAAACTTCAAATTTTTTTGGTATGTAACATAAACACTCAACCTAAATTTTTTTGGGTATGTGAAACAACAACTTAAATATTTATGGGTATTTGATATAGAAAATTATTTTATTTTGGTATGTGAAATAAAACACTATAGTTTAGATTTTATGTAATTTTTTATTTATGATATGGCTCACAGGATGCCTAATTTGTTTCTTCATTGCAATGGAACCAAGACTAGTGATGATGAGTTTAGCGCAAAGTGATCAACATGCATTACAAATTTTTGGGTCTTTGGGGTAGCCTCAAGATATATAGAGTTACCATTGTTTTTTTTAACCCTTGAATCATTAATTATGTTGACATGATGTACAATATCAATATTGACACTACAAAACATTTTAAGAAATAAATTATCCCCAAGATCTATGCATTGTGTGTTTTCTTTTTCCATGCATTATTTTGGTGATGGTAATGTGATAGCCAGTACTATATAAGGATAAATTGGAGGAAATTTTTAAGGCCATGGATGAATAGGATGAGATGTAAAGTCCCCTAAATAAACTCTTCAAGAAAAATTTTAAACTGTTGAAATGGAGGCATACAAAAACAACATTTGAATTGGAGAAATAAATAAGATCACCATTTGTTTGATGTCTCTTTTAGAAAACCCAAGTCATAAATTTTAGCTATTAGAGATCCTAATTCTTTATTAAAATGGGATAAAACACAAAATTAAATAGAAGCTAATAGATTATGTAACATACATACCAAATATTTTTTAAGCCTGATTTAACTAGCCACAAGATATTATTGCTCACATGACTAATGTGGATTTAACTGAATTAGGCCATGGTAGAGTGATAGGGATATCTAACATTATGGGTTTAAATAAGTATAAATTGCACCAAATTTGAGTTAAAATCAATGAATAATGTCTAATATATTTTGATTAAGAATAATGATCTTTTCAACCTTAATTATCCTTAAGATTCAATATAAAAAAATAGTTTTATTTATGGCATATTATGTATGAATTGGTAAACAATTTTTATCTGTATTTCCCCTTGATGTTTTACCTACAACATGGAAATTTGGTGTATTATAATTAAAAAAGCCCTGAGGATCATAAAGCATCCAAATGAATCACCTATTTCTAGGAATAGATTTTGAAAAAATATATCGAGTTTTATTCATCTGCTATTCTATGTTAAGGGTTAACATCATCTAGGCACCCTTTTGTATTTGATATAATACAATTATTGTAGACATAATTTTTGGAACAATATTCCACCAAAATTTGTTTTCTATAGTTGTTTTATAATACTAATCAATAGATTATTTTCCATTGATGATATTTATCCATTGGTTTCACTAAAATAGCTTTATTTATTTTTATTTATTAAATTCATAGTCTCTAGAGAGATAATAGCTTGGATTAAAATTATAGTCTTTTGAAATGATATTGTCTCTTGAGAGACAAAAAATATTATAAAATTGTTTGAGATAATAATTAAAGATTCTTGTTTTGAGACAATGCATAACTTTTTTATCTCAATCTAAGGCAATTTGTTTAAGTAGTGTCTCCAATATTGTCTCAAAAATAGTTAAGGTAAATAGGTGAGGTAACTATTAAGAGTAAATAATTGAGGTAATTTTCACAAAATTTTTCTTGATATAAACATCTTAGTAAATAATTGAGGCAATTATAAACTACTATAGGAGGATAGGCCTTACGTCTACATATAAGACCAAGACCAAAATAAGATTATAAGCCAAATCCTTTTCTATGTTGTCCTTGATGCTACCAAACTTGATGATTCTGGTTCCTTAGCACATGTTTTTCTTCCAAAATTTCATATATACATGATCCTTCTTGTGGTGAATGATAGAAATTTGGCCTTAACAATGGCTACAATTAGCGTATTTTAGTTTCTAAAAAAAAAAAATAGATCTTGTAAAATGGTTTAAGACCTTTTTCTAATCACATATGAGTAATGAAATTCCTCTTAGGAATAGGTACTAAAGTCATATCATGACACTTGTTCAATCTTGTAAGTTATATGATGAAATTACAACTGAGTCCTCTAAATGTTTATATTTGATATTTAGTTAGTAATTATATTGATTTAATTCTAAGACAATTTCTTAATGTAATTTTATTTTCGATGTCATTATTCTTATTCTTCCAACATATGAATTAGTTAATTAATCTATATACAGTCTACACATTTACCATAGCACCTCTAGTAGCATCTATTTTCTATGAGAAATTTTATTTCTCATGGGCCTATTAGAATATATGAATGCAAAATCCAATATTGGAGTTAATAATAGGTAAATGGAAGGTAAAAAAAATTAATTATGTCTACTATTCTTGATTTTGTTTAATTTTTAGAGAAAAAAACTCTAATCATATTTGAATTTATTTTTAAATATAAATATAATAATTTAATCCAAAGAGATATAATTTAAAAACATTAGGCACTACTAATAGTGAAACAACTAGTAGGTTTTTAGTTGGGTATCCTTAATAAGCAAAGGACATGATTTATAGGATGGTAATCATAGATTTTAGAGATTATGAAATGGTTTTAGTAGTAAAGTTTTGGTAAATAGGTAGTATATTACTTGTATATGGTGGTATTATATTTTATAGGTATTGATACATACTATATAATATAATATAAATATATGATAATATTTGTTATAATTATGTGACATGTTTTTAATATTGTTTATGTTGTATAAAGTACTCTTAGTAATTGGCGTTTATGTGTTAATGTGTATTCATTATTAGTATTATTAATATGTCATTTGCCTATTTAATTGTTCACTGTTTATCATAGTATAATGTACTATAGGGATAATGTTCACAATATTGTATAGAGTATGAATTAAGTGCATAGTGAGTATAATTAACATTGTGTTTGGGTTGTTTAAGGTGTATAATTGTTAAAGTGTGTGAATCTATTAATTTTGTTGATTTAATGAATAAGGTATTGTAACAATCATAGGTATGTGTTAGTAATATGAAATAAAAAGGAGGTAAGTTATTGTATTATAGAATAATTTATTAGTAGTGATATAATTACAATGAGAATTAAAATGATGATAAAATAAGAGTGAAGAAAAAGGTGTAATTAAGTTATTATATTTATTAACAGAATCTTCACTACTATTAATATGAATATATTACTTGTTTACCTTTCAATAAGAATGAACATTATGAGTTTACATTGAAATAATTGAGATTTGTTTTATTTCTAAGCTAGGGTAATAAACACTACATGTTAGTAGTGACATCATTTATGGCTTTTAATTTTGTTCTTCCATAGAGGAACATGTTATGTGTATACCTGTGAAATAGATAACTTGAAAACATTAAAATGAATGAATTTTTTGTTGATAACAAAATTGTTATTTGGTCTAATTGATTATCATTTTTAGATCTAATTGAATATCATTTTTAGCTCTAATTTAGAGTTATGTCAAGGTTATATGTGGAATGTGAAATGGATTGACATATTGTAAATGTACTAGCCTCAACATGTTTTGAGACATTGTGATTTACAAAAATGATTAATAAAGAGACTTTGTACATTAAAATTTATGTCATTTTGAGAAAAAAATATATAGATGGTGTATGGTATGACATTATTTATTTATTTGAATATGACTTATAATTGACTAGGTATTTATAAGTTTTTTGAAAGGGGTAATAGAATATCTCGTTAATGCATGGTAATTTTGATAAATATTAGCTAATATAATTATCCCTAAACTCTAGAATTTACCAAGATTTTATAGTAAGATTTACAAACCAATTATTATAATTATCCTTATTCATGAGTTATCCTTAAGAGATGTTTACTTAAGAATTGGTAACCTAGAACATGATTTGAAATAGATATTAGTGAACTAATCATTACCATTGCATCTACACTCCTCTTGATATCTCTTAGATTGTGTTCAAACCAGATGTGTTTAAGATGATCCATAATATTTTTTTAAGGAATAATCTTGTCATATTATTTGGTATTTATCTATCATCTAGTTAATAATAAATTGAGAATCTTAATGAACATGCAATTTCTTGATATTAAATTGTACTGCTAGATGAAGCCTTCTGAAGAGTGCTTCATATTATGATACATTATTGGTACAAGAAAAACCAATGTAGAATGCTTTGGGAATAAGATCCCCCTACAATGTTATAAATATAATATCGGCTCCAAATCCATGTTAAGTGTAGAAAACATCAAATAAAAGGGTCCAATGTAGAAGCTTAGATTAATTATCATCTAGAGTCATGATTGACTCATCAATAAAATTGAAAATGGGTGGTTTCTTATTTGTTAAGGGTACTTCAACAAGTTGATCTAAAAGTATCTAATCCTTAATGGAATTTTGATGTACATATTCAATATAAAAGTCACTTAATCACATGATCTATTTGGCCATAAGACTAGTCAAAACTATATTGGAATGGAGGTATTTAAGTGGGTCCACTTTAGAAATGAAAATGGTTTTGTTGTTGAGCAAATGAAGTTGTAAATTTTTGGGTTGAAAACATTATTTCTAAGTAGGTTTTTTCAATTGAGTTATAATTATGTGTATTCACCTAAATTCACTCACTTCATTTATTATCACTAATATTATTATTAGTTGACACTAACATCACTAATTTTATCTAATGATCATTAATCCCATCTAATTTTATCTAAATCATCCTTACTTATCCTCCTACTCTTTTGTCTAACACCCCTTTCCATTATTATTATTTTATTAACCTTATAATTCATTCCCATCAATCAATTAATTTATTTAATCATATATTATCCATTAACTAATCCTATTTATCCATTATTTGGGAATTTAAAATTCCCATGACACACCTACCTACCTACTCCTAGGCTTTCCTACAAGTCTACTCCCCTAGATTCTCTAGAACCCCATAATCACCTATCAAATCACTCATTAATCATCATTAACCTTCCTAATGGATTTTAGAATTCTCCAATTCAAGAATCCTCTCTATCTTAGCCCCTTTCTCTCTAGAAACCTCTATCTTAGAGGCTTCCAAGGAATTTTTAATTCCTTGGATAATCCTCCACCATTGATCCTCCTAACCCAACATTAAATATTGTCCATTTATCTTTCCTCCATAGCCTATTTAAATAAGCCACTCCTCCATGGCCAAACTAACTAGAATCCAACTAGAGAATCCATGTCCAATCTATGCTAAAATCTTCCATCAACATAATTTTTTAAATCAAGTCTTCAAGATAAAATCACACTAAAATTATGAATCTATTGTAAGAAATCTTCATCCATAATCTTATTATTATTTTTGTTTGAATATTGATTTAGAGAATTTAGCTTTAGATTAGAATGTTATTTTGAATGAATATCTCATTTTATTACATTTTGATCTAATATCTTTAGATGATAATAGTAAATTGATGTTTTGAGTATTTTTTGGTTAATTTTCACATCCAGATCCAAATAATCAGATTTTCCATCTTATATTTGGTGACCACGATGAGACAACCCCTTCAAATTAACCATTTTTCATGTTATAAGTGTTTTGATAGCTTATAGGACTAGTTCAATGAAGAAAAAGGTCTGAATTTCATCAAATTTTCACCTCCACACAAAATGTGGTTTTGATCTACAAATCGTGATAATGCATTAGTGATTTTTAATTTTAAATATTTTTTTTACACTAACTATACCCTTTAACTACTAGCATATAACTATTTTGGTAAGTTTTTCACCCTTTTGTAATATTGCATCTCGTAATAGGTGGATTTGTTATTTAAGTTGTGGTTTTAACTATTAAATTATGGTTTTGATACAATATAGTTTTTTAAGTCAAACATTAATTTGGATTTGTTATTTAAGTTGTGGTTTTGACTATTAAATTATGGTTTTGATACGATATAGTTTTTTAAGTCAAACATTAATTTTATATATGTCCTCTTATTTTTTGTAGGTTTACACTAAATATTTTTTTCTTGCAGGAAAACTATCATCTTTAATATCAATATTTATTTTATACTGAGCATAACTATCAACTTTAAATCATGATATTATTCTTGAGTTTCATTTTTGCCATCGTAGAAGGCAATTTTGAATTTTAAATTAAAATCACTAATATACACTACTAACCTTGGCTATCTGATAGTTTTCTACTACTTGATTATCATCTATTCATAGGAGGGAGGGGTTGCCGAGGTTGATATAAAATTTCCCTAAACACCCCTTTTGCTTCTTGGTGTAATAACACATTTTATGAAAGGCAATTTTGTTGACCATAGTAGATTTTAACAATAAATAAGCAATTTTGATTTTGATAGTTTAAATAGTACATTTAATTAGATAAGACCTATTACAATATATATATATATATATATATATATATATATATATATATACTCAAAATTGATTATTACTAAGCAAAACCATCTATAAGTTTCAATATCACTTTTTACGATATATGGTTTTGATATTTATAGAAAAGTCAATAAATTCCTAAGATTAATTTAAAACCAATTACAAACTACTAAATATTTACATAATATTTTCAAATATATATATAATATATATATATATTTGAAAATATTATGTAAATATTTAGTAGTTTGTAATTGGTTTTAAATTAATCTTAGGAATTTATTGACTTTTCTATAAATATCAAAACCATATATCGTAAAAAGTGATATTGAAACTTATAGATGATTTTGCTTAGTAATAATCAATTTTGAGTAAATAGGTCAAATCATACTTTTTACTAAATATATATTGTTTTCATCATTTTGTATATATTGTCTAAAAATATTTAACATTTGAAAATATTTTAGCCACCTTGTACATATTTTGCCATTTTTCTAGTAGGATTATGTTATTTTTATTGAATATGTAAAATCACATATTTCAACCTATGATTTGGACTTTTAAATTGTGATATTTCCTAATTATCTATGGTTTTTCATAACGATGTGGTTACGGTTAGCTAATGACTTGAAAATTGCATATCATCTAGTTGTGGTATACCACAGAGCCATGCTTTTGTAGTTTTTATAATTAATTTTGAATACTCTGACTGTGTATCTATAGTTTTGCATTCATTTTTTCCTTCAAAATTATCATTTCTTGATTGTATTTTGAGAATCATTTTTAGTGAATTTTGAGCCATTCCAAGGGTCTTTTAAGTCCCAAATTTCATTTGGAATCATGTCAAGGGCATTGCCCCTCAACCCCACCCTATATCATAATAGGGAGTGTGCTTGGGGAACTACGCCTAGACCCCACAGAGGGTTGTTACCCCTAGACCCCTACATTGTGGCCCCTAATCCAAATAGAAATCATGTTTTTTTTTAGTGTTTTTGTTAAGGATATTATACTAACATTTTGTTTCCTAAAGGGGTGAATCTAGTGGCAATTTTGTCTTGCTAACATCTCTTATAGGTCATATATTTTGTTTAACGTCTTGTTTTGTAGGTTCCCCCATAATATTGACAAATTAAAAACTAATAATCACTTTAGTTTCAAGATCATTATTAAGGATATTATCATTTTGAAAAATCATCTTGTAAATATCTTTTATATATATCACAATTGTCTACTTGTGTGTCATCCAAGGGCTATAGTGGTGTATAATCTCCTCTTTACATCCTTGTGGTAGTTATTAGAGGATTAAAAACCAATAAAAAATCCTATCATTTTTATTTTATATGTAGCAATTTGATATATAAATTATTCCCATGCACTTATCATAGTCTAAGTGGTATAGTGACCATGGATTTCACCATCACATAATCCACATTCTATGTTCTGGTAGAATATAAATATCAAGGACAATTGTCATTAGGATAAGAAGATGACCCCATAAAATTATTACATGAAGGGGAAGAGCTAATTCTATGAATAAGGCATTAGAAAACACCCTACATGGACTTGGGTCCCACTATACCTACTATATATTAGGGACACCCTTAAAGAGCAAGTATAGCCTAACATATAACTATTTGGCTATAACAAGAGACTTATTACCAAAGTCAATAATAGTTACCAAGTGATAATAATGTACAAACAAGTATGAGAGGGTTAGGTATATTATAAAATATGTCATTGGCCTACAACCTCACCTCAGAATCCATTGGATGGTGCAGTCATTAGGTTACACACCCCATAAGCTTACTAATCTAAGGATCATGGTCTATTTGCTTTGGTGTGAGACATGTTAGACCAATTTATTTTGTGAGATTATTAATCCTTTCACCCAAACCTATACACGGATATCTATACTCTTTATATCATCATCTTGTATATTCTTATTATCTAACTTGTGCATTCATAGTCTTCTTGTATATCCTTATCTACTTTACCCATCAATATATCTTGTATAATATTGTCTATATTATACATCATATCATCCCATCTTAAACATATACTAATATATATTTTTCTTGACATACTCATCATCCTATCTTATACATATCTTATCATCCTCATCTAGTTTAACCCCATCTTATCTTATCCCACAACACACCTAGGTGTCTCTTTAGGTCACACACTTGTCCAAAACATACTCATCATAATTGCATCACCACCTTTGTATAATTTTTCCTAATCCCAATCCCATCATCCTCGATCCCTTCATCTCATAGTCTTATATCCATTTAACATTGAACAAATTAGTCTAAGACTTGAGCTAGTCCTTTTGTCATCCTTACATCTTATCCTATCACTCTAGTATATCATCATTTAGTCTATCAACCATAATCTTGGTAAGATTTCATACTTAGTCAATACTTTGTTAAAAACCTATAATGTTATCAATAATTAATCCAATCATCATCAATCTAGTCATGTATAATCTAGCCATCTTGCCTATTCATAACTAGCACCCATCCAATCATCATATTTCTACTTTGAATCTAAGCACTAGTCAAATCCTCAATCATTTTACTAGATTGAAAAATAGACATTATCGGTGGATTAATAGCACCTATTTCACTATTAGTCTAAAATATGATCCTAGTCTTATATCATAATCCATTTAGTATATCATGTCCTTATTATCACCCATCATACTAGCTCTATCATTCTAACTTACTTTATTCAAAGATCATATCTATCTAAGCCTTAATATACCTTCACATCAGCCCCATTATTATCATCCACAACCTATTCATCATCCACCCATATGGATTTAGACCTTGTTATAAAGGATGAATACCTATTTTCCAATAAAGATGAGGTCTTTATGTGAGATCTAGAAATGGGTGCTCACTTACATTCTAATCTTGATCCCATAGAGCCTAAACTAATGTCCTATGCCCATCCCCATCAACAATACCCATTTACACCTAACCCACATACTATCTTATCATGGTCAACCCCATTTTCCATTATATCATAACCATAGTTCTCACTATACATGTGATAATGATACCTTATTTAATGAATATATCTTGGCCAACAAGGATGAGTGCCTTTTAGGGATATTAGAGATGGTTGCCTACCTTATTGATGTTTTTAATCCCCTAAGCCTAAGTTAACCTACCAAATAAGTCGCTTATCAAACCTCATCCCCATCCCATTCCATTTCACCATCCACTAGTCTTAGTCCTACCCCTGACCTTCTTAATCTAAACATTTCCTTATTTTATAAGTATATTACTAAAAATAAGGAGGCTGACCTCTTTCAGTGCCTTGAAATGGGTTCCTAACTTCCAAAAGGAATTTACCCCATTTATTTATGCTTACCTACAATTCATTCCCATCCATAATCAAATCCTCCATTTACTAGTCATAGTCCATCACACGCCTTACATCCTACTAGAAAAGGGAAGCCTTTCTTGTCAACCTCATCTCTCAATTTCATGACACCACCATCACATTCTTCCACTTCTAGATACAAGTAATATACCCCTATCACAATGTCCATAGAAACCCTATTTTGGAAATTGAGGTCCATAGGCATGATTTTCCACCCCAAAAAAAGAAGTCTACATTTGTCTAAACATGTGCCCTCATGGTATCAAGCTAAATAATTCTATATATACCATAAAATCCCAAAGCATTCAATGCATATATGTCACCCTTTTATGGATTATATCCAAAAATTAATTGATAATGACAACATTGAAATTGAGGGAGAATCTAATGCATCCACATCTAAGAGTGTGTAAAAAGGGGCATGTTAAAAATTGCTTCCTAAACATGATCAAGCTTCTTCCCTCCTTACTCAAGGTCATGACCATAATCCTATCTATCTCACAACCATCCTTGATCAAACTATCCTTATTTCCTACTCACATCACATCCCTCATATTCACAAATCAATTAAGATTAACACATTCATTCTTGAATATAAAGTGAAATAGGTACTTGTAAATAATGATGTTATCTAAAGGGCCCTCTCTATGGCTACTAACAAAGAATCATCTATCATCAACATTACCTTATCAACATCTTTTTTAGAGTTAGCATCAAAAGAGTAAAGATCATTTTTGACACCAAATTTTGAATCAGAATCCATGTTAGAAGCATCATCCCTTTCAGATAATGAAATTCATGCTAATACCTATCTCTTTGAGGACATCACTAATTTTAATGTCGACCATCCAAAATTCATGATTCTTGATCTATATTAGGATGATGAAATTATAACACAATTATTGTATGTTTTATTAGTTGAAGATCATCAAGTTGGGTATGAATTAGTTATAGATACTAATTCTATAAATATTGTTAGTGATCCTTATGATATTATTGAGGACACTTTCTTTGACATTGATGTAGGGTATCCTAGTGGATTATATAAGGATCATTATGCCCATCATCCCCTTAATCCATATATTTCACTACACATCACTAATCATTCACCTCATGTTAATAATCCCTTTACCTTACTCCCCAAATGGGATGAATAATAACACACATCATTATATTCCCTTCAAAATGTAATATTGTGTGTTGTATCTACAAGTATCCAAGCCAATAATAAATTAATCAAGTCAAATATGATCCAAACATAATCAATTAGAGTCAATAAATGTTTCATAATAGGCCAAGTCAAAAGTCATCATCCCCTAGTATAAATATCCTTGAGATGTTAGGGGTCCATCAAAATTAAAATGATCATCATTTATCAAATTCCTCTGATGAAGCCCACAATCAGGCATTAGGGGGTAATCAAAATATAAATCCAATAATCACAATTAAAAAAATGTTTCATAATTAATCATAATATGGTCGACAATCCTCTTAATATTTGGATCAATGAGCAAAAATGTCAAAATTTCTTAGATCCCTTAATATCACATAACATATGGCACCAATAAAAAATTTCCCCTCCACCATATCTAATGGTGTATGAAAATTTTGAACCCCATTTCAACTCCCCTTCTAGTCACATTATCCATCATAACCATATCACTCATTCACATCCTATATCCCATCATCAAAATTCAAGCATAATCCCATCCATACCATACCTCAAATCCCTAGGTAGTAGCATCTCTTATTGGGGTCACAACTACACCTAGCTGAGATGTTTGAAGGATTTTAAATAAAAAATCAATAAACATCATAAGGACAGCAATACATCTAACATCAATAACATGATCTTGGTATCACTTATCTACATAATGGGAGTCAGTTGAAAGAGCAAGAAAACATCTAAAATCCTACATCTCACCCACCTCTAATAAATTTAGATGCCAAAAAGTCAAAAAAATCAAATAAAAGATCATTCATACAATGGTGAAAACCACTCTTATATCACCTTGGTCAAGTACCATGATGAAAACTGGTTTTTGACATCATGGTAAAATAATCCATTATTTGTATTATACCTCAATAATTTGGGGAAAACCCATTTCATCCACATAACATTCCTTGTCAATCCCATTCATGTCATATCCTTTGATCCATTGTACCTACACATCATATTTATCATTCCTTTTCGACTTGACATTAATAAGGAATTGGAATATGTCTTGGGAAATACTCTGTAATCATCTTGGCATATTCTCCGATGGACATTTAGTCAAACTAGATATATTATTCCTCCATGATGTGGTCATTGGCAATCCCTAGTCCATTATTCCTCATCCATAAACTTCTTTTAGCATCATACATATCCATTTATCATTCCATCCATCCTTATTTTGGTTATTAGGCTTGGTATTCCCTTTTCTAGTAACCCCCTTTATATAATCTAAATATATATCCCGAAAAACATAAAAATTGAAATATGTTAAGAATCCCCCAAAAAATCATAAAATTGATAAATCTAAAAATATTCTAATATGCCTTATCTTATGCCTAATCACATCCATCTCCATTCCCTTTGTCTCTCATCACCAAGTCATATCCATCCATCATGCTATTGTCTTTCATCCCCTATTCCAAATTGGGTAAATATAGTCTATATTGAAGTATCATTGACCTAGCCTCACTTTATCCTAATAAGTCCTGATTCTTTCATCTCAAATCACAACATGGTCAATCCATAGGTTGACTAGACCTTATGTATAATTAGAAAATTTCCCAAACACATCCTATTCAAAATTACCACTCCATACCAATCCTAATCTGAATCAATAGTCTACTCCAAGTCATTATGCTTAATCCAAATTTGTTTAACTTAATCCAAGTCATCACCTGATCCATCATCATGTCAGATCTCATTGGGACCATTAGGCATGACACAATGACATATTGCATATAAATACTTTTGTGTGTTACCTATATTTTTTTTTCTTTTTTGCTTGCCTTTTATCATGTATATATTTGATTGTCTTATGTTTTCATTATTTACATCATGCATCTTTTTTTCTATTAGGTAATTAATGAGGATGTTATGATGACACCAAAAGTCATAATGATGCTTTTAGGTGCCCTCAATGATGCATAGTTTGTTATTTTCCCATTTTTGAACATTGACACAATATCCTCTGGGTAATACTTATATCATGGGGCATATTTCCAAGTGATATATTTATTATATTAACTATATTATGATGAGACCTTATCATAGTAATGATGTCTTGATAATTTAATACACTCATTATTTATCCTATCCTTTATCACTTGACTAATCATATAATCATCATCTTTATCCCATTATCAAGTTGATTATCCAATTCCACTCATCTAATATCCAATCATTCCTTTAAGTCATTTATTGTCACATATATATCCTCTAGTCAATTATTTATCCTCTCCCTAGTCATCAACATCTATCATCTAAGTCACATCCTTTATCTAACAACTAACATGTCTAACATCTATCATTGTCAATATCCTACCCTTGTCTATCTTATCATCTATCATCAATCTCCCAAATTTCATCATCCTCTAGTCTATCTTGTCATTTATTATCAAGTCTAAACTATATTGTCTTGAGGTCTTTTTAGACTATGTAGGTAGCACTCAATCACATGGTGTGCATAAGGTTAGCTTGGCCACTCTTTCCTCTTTCACCACCATCCATTATCACATCTATCTTGAGTCTTGCATCAATAAAATCCCTGAGCTATAATATAAATCATTAATAAATCAATCTATTGATCAACCACCATCCCTATAATCATCTTCCTAATATTTTTTTCAATCACCCACACCTATCAATTGGGCTTGATAAATCACAACATCCATCTTTTCTTCCATTATCATTGATTGATCAATTCATCATTTAAGGTTTACAATTTCCTCTTTTGATTGGGGCATAACCATAAAAATAGATTTATTATCATCTCTCACTCCTTAACATGTGTCATTTCTAAGGACATCATCAATATTAATCACATTATGGATGATTGATTTGATCCATCACACTAACCAGTTCTTCTACTTAATATTTTGGTCACTCAATCATATCATTTTTTTCTCTCTCATGTCCTTCATAATACAACTTGAATTTATATTTAAGATATGCTCATCATTAATATTATCAAATCATTATCTTATCTTTGGCACATTGATCTCCTAATATGTGTCTTTGCTTGGGATATGTTGATAGATCATGGCTTTTATCATCTTGGTTGATAACTCTCCCTAGAATACATCATTACTAGGACATGTTGAAAGATTATGGCCTTGTATGTTATCATCATCATGTTTTCACTCCTTGTGCATATGTGTTTTTTAGGGACATCATCATTTTGTAACTCACTACTCAAGTTGAGTTCATTTTCTTCATAGTTTATCCCATATATCACATCCCATCCCATTTTATATTCATCACATATCACCTCTCATTTCCTCTTTCGAGTAGCCATCCATCTCATTCTTTCTTGCATGTCCCCTCAAGGGGGAATCATATGTCCACTAACATTCATCCATCTCTTGTATTTCTTCTTTGAAAAATCATTACTCCTTTCACTTCATCCACTCACAATTCCATTTCAAAGAGGGGTAAATGTATACACTAAATTCACTCATTTCATTTGTTGTCACTAATATTATTATTAGTTGACACTAACATCACTAATTTCATCTAATGATCAATAATACTATCTAATTTTATCTAAATCATATTTACTTATCCTCCTACACTTGTGTATAAAACCCATTTCCATTATTATTTTATTAAGCTTATACCTCATCCCCACCAATCAATTAATTTACTTAATCATGTCTTATCCACTAACTAATCTCATTTATCCATTATTTGGGAATTTAAAATTCCTATGACCCACCTACATACATACTCCTAGGCTTTCCTACAAGTCTACCCCCTATGTTCTATATAACCCCTAATCACCTATCAAATCACTCATTAATCATCATTAACCCCTCATAATAGATTATATAATTCTATAATTAAATAATCCTCTCTATCATATCCCTTTTCTCTCTAGAATCCTATATTCTACAGGCTTCCAAGGAATTTTTAATTCCTTGGATAATCCTCCTAACCCAACTTTAAATATTGGCCATTGATCTTCTATCCATGGCCTTTTTAAACAAGCCACTCCTCCATGGCCAAACTAACTAGAATCTAGCTAAAGAATCCATGTCCAATCTATGATAAAAGCTTCCATCAACATAATCTTTTGAATCAATTCTTCAATTCAAAATCACAATAAAATTCTAATTCTATTGTAAGAAATATTCATCCATAATTTTTAATATTTTTTTTGTTTGAATCCTGATTTAGAGTACTTAGAGTTAGATTAAAATGTTGTTTAGAATGAATTTTTCATTTGATTGCAATTTGACCCAATGGCTCTAGATTTTAATAGTATATTGATGTTTTGAGTATATTTTGGTTAATTTTCACATCCAAATCTAATTTCTTAAAATTTCCATCCTATATTATGCTCATATGTTACCAATGTGTGGCTTAAGTAATATACAACTCTTTCTTTCCCCTGGTCATTATTTTGTACCATAAGATCCTCCAAAGCACATTTAGTTGTTTAAAATAGAGAAGCAATGGCTTTCCAAGTGTAGGTGCAGCTATTTTATCTGCTTAAAATATTTTTGACAATCAATGTTCCATGAGAAAGTGGTGCCCTTATGAACGTGTTTAAGATCCAAAAATTAAAACTTTATGCACATTTCTCATGATGCATCATAACTTTTAAATATGAATGATATGTAATACCAAAGCTTAAGAATTTTTGAACATGTTTAATATCCAAGGATTCAAACTTTATACATGTGTTTCTCATAATGCATCACAACTTTAAAATTTGAATAATATGTAATACTGAAGCTTAAGTAGTTTTGAACATGTTTAACATCCAAAGATTTAAACTTTATGAGCATTTTTCATGATGCATCACAACTTTTAAATTTAAATTATATGTAATATCAAAGCTTAAGCAGTTTAGAACATGATATGAGTGAAGGGATGATACATGTCCAATAATTTATAAATGAATCATATGATGGATTAGATATTGCCTTACATATTATGAAGTTGATTTAGGTTAGAAGGTGGAATAATTTTTATGATGGCCTTAACCTTGGTAAGATCAAATTCAATATCATGATCAGAGATAATGAATCCTATAAAATTTCCATAAGTAATTCCAAAGACATACTTTTTATGGTTAAGCCTTACTTTATATTCATGAAGTCTTTCAAATATTCTTCATAACACATATGCATGTCTTATTCAGGTGGTTAGATGCAGGATAATGGGGGATAAAAGGGGGGTATAAAGTGACTCTTTTTTTTAAAAATAATAATAGTTGAGCTTTGAGATAACATTTTTGAATTTGATAAGGTAAACCCAAGTGTTATAGGGACCCAAAATGACAAAAAGTGAGATAAAGATTTATATACAAGCCCTAAATGATCGACTGATCAAAAGAAAAAGGTTGAGAAAAAAATGAGAAAAGATAGAAAAACATGTTAATTAGTGGGACCCTCCTTGGTGTCCTCCATATCATAATTATCCTTTATTGGGATGATAAACTTATCTTTCAAGGCCTTTACTCTGGTATGATTCATAATACCCTCAACTTGTTCACTAGGGAAAATCATCCTTATGTGTTTCCTAAATTTCACCTAGGGGAAGGGATGGGGTTGGGTGGATTGCACCAACATTTGGACCATGGCCTCTACCACCTCGTAGAGCTTGTTACAATATTGAATCAATTTATCCAAACTAAAACCCACTTGTTGAACCTTTACATTAAATTTTTCTAGTATTTCTTTGTTTGTATCATGATATTATATTACAATGGCACTACCTTTCTAATTAGAGGTGGAAGGTGTAATGAAATTAATGGGTTTGGCTTTAGGGATGAACAACATTTTGAGGGGAAGGTCATCATAAGGGTATTTGGATAAACTATTATGAGGGGAGCGTTTTAGGGTAGGGATAGATCTCGTAGAAGGATCCTCCTCTGGGGAGTCCTCAAAGGATGATCCTTTTAGGGGGACTTTTTTACCATGGAGGGTTCATCCATGTTTTTCCAGTAAAAGGATGAGGCCTTGATGTAAGATTTGGTTAACATCATTTACCTGGTGAAGGAGGACTATGATTTCCAAATATTTCATAAGAAAATAGGAAAGGTTATTTTAAAAATTGATGAAATGATTAATAAATATGAAATGGTGCAAGAATATCAAGGTGTAATTACCTTCTAGGGTCATGTACCTCATGACCTATAAGCAAACATCAGGCTAGTACTTAGGTAGGTCAGTGTGGTGGAATCCCTTCTAGTTAATTTGAACAAATTCATTAGTTTGAAATAATCTTTGTAAGTATTCTTGATTCTTGTATTAATCCTTTTATTCTTTAGCACTTATATATGTTATGCCCATGGAATCTCCTATAAACTCCTTAGAAACATTTATGGAAATCCCCCTCATGAAAACCTTCCTTTTTGTCCATGTAGATACAAAGTATATGAAAACTAGAGGATTATTCTTGGTGATGCACTCTATTTACTCAATTAATCCTCCCTTTTTAAACTTTATCCACACCTTTTTTTCTCTCAAACATATTTGCAAGATGTTGGCTCCAGCTTATCTCTGTCACCACCCATGTTGTCTAGAGTTGTAGGGTTGGAGGTAGCGAGCCAAGGGTTTAAGATAATGGATAAATAGATATGGATTATGTTATTAGGAAATAAATCCAAATAATCATTATAATAATAACATCCCCTTACCTTGAAATGAATTTGAGCCTAAAAGTTTGTGATTAGGTCCTTCGGGATGAAAATTTGCATGTACGATGACATGATGCAGTTAAATGAAATGCATACTTTCTTCACAGATGACACTAAAAATCTTAGGTTAAATAATACCTTAATTATTATATATATTTAAACCTTAAAGATGCACTCTAATACTACTGAAGGTGTTATCCACCCCATTACCTTCCCTGTAAGTATCATTGAGTTTAACTTGTGGTATTATGTGAAGGATAAGCTTCACATCTTTGATCAAATCCTTAATAGTATGTGAAGGAGTGGTTTTTTATTCCAAGTAATTTATAATATTGAGTTAATCCCCCTATAAAATTATTCTACTCTAGTTAAGGATCTGTGCTAGCTAAATTCCTTATAGGGCTACTTTAGCTTTAGCTAGATGGTTAGTCTATTTACCCATGGGGCTCTCATAAGTCACTAACATTTTACCTTTAGTATTTATTATAATTCCCCATCCATTAGTATTTCATTTGTTTCCTTTAGGGGACCCATAAAAATTCAATTTTATCAACCCCTTTAGGGGGCTTTCCATTTGGTTTGTTTGCATATGATGTCTTTTGAGAAGGAGCTAATATCTTGTTAAAGATCCTAGTTTTTAAGGATAAGTCATACTGAAAGGGGGGTTGGATCCTTATACCTAGGAGGAAATAACTTCCAATTTTTAAAAATTCTTAACAAATCTTTTGGAATATGTTCTTCCATTGATGCCTTTTATTATGAAACAAGTTGTCATTGCGAGCTTTCTTGATACACTAGAACTAGTGGGGAAGTGTAAGGTGCCAATGGAAAGTCAAAGAAGGGATATTTCATGGGGGATTACATTATAGAATGATATCATTGATGATATTAGATTTGATCCAAGCCATGTTGAATTGACTAAGAATCTCGTTGAATAAATTTAAGTTGAAGGGGCATTCCAGAAAAGGGTGTTGAGTGGATTTTTTTTCATTTTTACAAATCAGACATCTATTGGGGACAATTAGTCCCATTTTTGTGAGATTCTATACTATCAAATTATTTTTTGTGTGGATAGCAAAAATAAGTTAATCTTCGGGGTTAGATGCTTTACCTAAAAATATATCTAGTGGTCTTAGTTGCTATCTAGATTAAGTTCAATAGCATGACTCGAGACACTAAATACTCTTTGTTGTCTTCTACTCTCCAAATTAAAGGATATAATGTCAGATATACTTCAAAAATGAATTTGATAATGAAATAAAAATATTAATTGTATAATTTTTATTCTAGTTTCTAAATATATAATTTTTTTAATACCCAATTGATAAAAATGTGCAAAATAGATGTATTTATGATAATAGTTTGGTCATTTTTTGTGAAAAGATAAGGAGATTGCATGTGTATGAACACACTCTTTTAAGTAAATAAATGAATTTTTGTATGAAAATTCATATATAGGTAGGTTAAATGTCAAATATTGTTGAGAATGTTTTTTATTAATTTTTTATTATATATATAATTTTAAAATAATTTTACAAGTCAAGATAGCTAAATATTGAAACTGCAAGTGTACAAACATAAATTTTTGACCTTAACCTCATGAACATAATTTTTTTTAAAGCATAGTTGACAATGTGTAAATTGTTGAGATATAATTTTTATAAATGTTTGATTAATATTAAAAAAGTTATAAGGGAATTTGTGACAAATGTATATAGTCCATAAGAAGTTATGTTATGTAGATATTAAGTAATAATTATAAATTATATTCTAACATTAAAAAATTTATATATTCTAAAACTACACTTTCCCCTCTATAAACTCATGTGATGTTTTTTAAATAATAAATATTATTTGATCAAATGTGTTAACAAAAATGAAAAAACCCTAAATTTCTTAGAAATCTCCTTGGTTGGTTCATGATAGAGTTTGGACCAGGTTTAGGACCCCTAGGCCTAAAACCAAGGCAATTTGGGAGGGAAAATGGCAAAAAAAATTGTAAACTTGTAAAGGGTGTATGCCCTTTACAAACTAACTTTTTGCTCATTGATTATTTTTGACCATTTTTTCTTAGATCACAAATGATGTACATGTTTTAAAAATCATGCACATCCTTTTTGATTCATGAATTTCTCTTAGCTTTCCCATGAAATCTACTCATTTATTTTGTTCTTTGTAAATTATAAATTGGTTTTTCTACTGTAACTATCTAAATTTGATAAATTCTCCATTCACTTTGTTTGAATCACTACAAATTCTTTAAATTTAAATCTACAATTGCCTTATTTTGGTAAAGAAAAATAATGAGGTCAGGAAGTCATCACAAAAGACTAATAAAAGAGCTAAAAAATGAGGAAATTGAAGAGAAAATAGAAAAATAAAGAAAAAGAAAAGCATATAGGATAAAATCCATAAGGGATTCTAGCTAAGGTGAAGGTGCTTCCTCTCACCGGGTAATATTTCAAATGAAACTAATATGCCCAATTCTACAGAATTTAGTTTAGATATGTCTTCAAATGAGATAATAAAACTCAAACAATATTTGTTACATGATGAAATTCAAAATTTAGAGCATGTAAGTAATGAATTTGTAATGAGAGATGAAACACATAGACAAACACAATGTAAAAAAACATCCTTTCATAATGAATTTTTTGAGTATGATGATAATCAACATCAAGTAATGACCCCAAATCATGTGTCTCCTAATGAAGAGGAATTTAATTCACCTGTAGGGTCTAATGTAGATAGTCAACACTCTACTATCCCTACTATGGTTCAAGTGGTATCACCACCCAATTTAATAAAAAATATAGCTCATACACCCACACCTCTAAGGATAATAAGTGAACACCAAAGTATTTGGTTTAAAACAATGAGAAAATAATAGAACATATGGAAGGTAAAATGTCAAAAATATTAGTTAAACATCATGCTCATGTATGAAACTATGCATTTGCTAATAAAACCCATACAAAGTGATGTCAAATATTTGTTCAATTAATGAAAATGATAAAAAAATTCCCTGTGATGCATAATTTGGGGTTAAGAACATTCAACATGAAGGGAATATATAGTACAATAGTAAAGAATCTATTTAATTCATTTAAGGCCATAGGCAATATAAGTCAGAAAAAGATAGTAATGTGGCAAAATGAGTAATAATGGAATATATAGTGAGTAATTCAACATCAAAAGCTCAATTTTTTTAGTGAAACAAGTAAATCCTTGAACTTAAATAGAAAATCTCTAATAAATTTTTTAATAAGAAGAACAAGACTTGATGACCCTTCACTCATAGATTATTGGGAATTTAGTGGTAGAATCCCATGAAAAGATAAGGTATTAGTTGAAGGAACAAGAAATTTGATTAAAAATTTTTATCATGAGAAAACAAGGGTCTCATCTAATGTAAAAGATGTTGTTAAAAGAATAAAAGGCACTAAAAACCATGAGCCACATGCAAAACATTTCTTAGACATGACCTAAACAAAATTTTCTAAAAAGTTTATTGAAAAATATAATGGCTTATTGATAATTAGCTAAATGTAATTTGAGATATTCAAGACTTTATATGTGAAAATCAACCAAGCATGCACCACATGTTGTGGTAGGGTACATGTTGAATTTTCTATGCATTTTGATGTTTTCCATCATATACGTTTTAATTTACATATTGATAAGATTTTATAGGAATGTATGGTGTCTTCCCCACCTAAGACATGAAGATAATTAATCCAAGGTTTTTCTATCAAAGACTTGAGGGACAATTTTGTTTGCCAAAAAACATATAGATGGAACATATAACCATTGTGGTGGTTTGTCAAATTTGATGAGTTATAAAAAAGAATAAATTTCACATGAATTTGGAAATAAATTACTTGATTTTAAGAAGTACAAATTTTCTAAGTATGTGTTAAAATATGGAAAAGAGTAATCAATATGTGAATTAGTTACAACCCAAGTTTATGTATATGATTTCATGTTTAAATTCAAGAATAATATTATCTACCAATATGCAACACACACACACACACAAATAAAAATAGTTATTCATTCAATTCAAGCAATGTAAGGACAAATTCCCAGTTGGATCCATTATTTTGGCTATGAATTTTTTTGATAACTACACACTACAACGATAGAATAAGGTTCAATCTGAATACTATAATTCAATTCAAATTGAAATTTTTGTTCATATTACATCTAGACATGCACCTTATATCATAGATGATAATAGAATGATTTTAAGGGAGTAAAAATTTTATATGAGTGATGACATATCACATTCTCTAGAGTTTGTTAAGGTTTATTTTGATATATTTTATATAAATATGATTGCAAGAAAAACCATGTTTGATACACAACTACATTTGGTAAGATAATTGTGTAGACATTTTAAGAATTATGTAATGTTTTATTGGTTAATAATAATGCATAATAATAGTGACATTCAAGATTTTTGGAGTTTCTTTGAGTATGGGCATGGAAAAGGGGAACATGATGGTGTAGGTGCATGTGTAAAAAGAGCCATTAAAATAGAGAAAGAAAAGCATAGGGATGGTGCTAATTTGATCAATGTTGCATTGTGATGTGGTGTAATAATAATATTTTTCATGGATCAAATAAACATTCTCATGTGTAAATATTCTCTTGGTTAATATAAGAAAAACACAAAGAAATGTATGAAGATTTCAATACAGTACCTAGATCGAGTGTTGTCCACTCCATTCAAAGCTCAAATTTAAGTTCATGGATTATTTATACTAGGGCTATGGCATGTTTTTGTTTTCCGTGTATGAAATTTAATTGAAATGAATGTGAGTCAAAAAAATGGTTGATGAATGGTATTGTAGACCCATATCACTTGTAGAGAGTAGCCATTCACTTCAATAAATGATGAATCATGAAATGGCATCATCAATTGACTTTGACCAAATCTTAGATCTTGTGCAACTAGGTATAATTTATTATTTAATTAAATATAAAACCTTAGTTATATATTAGTGATATTTTTATTTTTTCCTAGATGTGCTTAAAATTTTATTATACTTTAAATTCAAGGCATGTTTTTAAAGTCATTTCACCTAAGGATAATGATGAGGGAACAAACTACTACTTATGTCATTGTGTAGAGGGAAAAAAAGTAACCGCAAATGTTATGATGGAGAAGATATAATTTATCCCACTAGATCCATAGTGGTTACTAGAACCTAGATTAATAGGTATTATCATAAAAAATAAAAAAAAGTTATTTGAGTAATTTGAAACACACAAGGGGTGCTTCATTATTCAAACCTATTTATTGCTACAAATATTCAAATAACCAAATATCATGTAAAGCCTAACAATAGAACTTTGTGTAAAGTTTATGAATCTGACCATGAAACAATTCTTGAAATAGTTACAAATAAAGCTACTCATGAAGGTATGTTAGATTTAATTGGTAAGTTTATCTACTATTTCAAATTAATATAATAAAGTTATTTGATTTAATGTATTTTAATTTTCAATTATTTTATCATTATATATATGTTTATGTTTAAATTTTTAACTAAATTTTTTAATTTAGGTTAGTGGCACTAAATTAGCTTCCACCTTCATGTGGTTGGTGCCATGAGTAGATAATATTATCTTCTTAAAATTAAGAGAAGCCAAAAAATAATTCATATGAATGTTATTTACCTTAATCAAACTAGTTTTCACCTTTTCTTTGTTTATCCTTTCAAGAAAACACAAAAATATTATTACCTATTCTCTCTTAGAGGACTCATCCATGCATGTGTAGGAAATGACAATTTATCTCTAACCTTCATAGTTTTTCTATAAATCATGATGAAAATTTGCACATTTTTCACACTCAGGGATAAATGGATTCTCTTAAAGGATGCATCTGATAAATGGAAACCTTCACTCATGGGGACTAACCAAGACTAGAAAATGGTTTTTTAAGCCTTAAAATGCATATTTAGATGTGTTAACATAGGCAGTTCATTGATTGGACTAATGAGTCAGAATATATGCCCCCCGTTAACCAATTTTTGGCTTATTTTGAGAGATTTAATTGTGAGATAAACCTCATTACCACATCTTATCTGGATTGATTTAGAGAGAATCCAATTGGTTTCTCTTAGAGGACTCATCCATACACATGTAGGAGCTAATGGTTCATCTTTAACCCTCATGGTTCTACTATAATACGTAATATAAGTTCACTTATTTTGCATACTTAAGGATGAGTGGATTCTCTTTAGGGATGCCTCTGATCAACTACAACCTTCACTCCTAGGGCCTGACCAAGAATATATAATGGTTGTTATAGAGTTAAAATGCCTATCCCAACATATCCACATAAATGATTCATTGATTGGGATAATGAAAAAGAATATACTACCCCTATTGACCAACTTTTGTCATGTTCTAAGAGATTTGGCTATGAGATAATCCTTTTTATTGCATCTCATCCATATTTAGTTAGAGATAATCATCCAAGGATATCTTAGAGTAATTTTCTAGGCACATGTAGGATGTGATGGTTTATCTCTATCCCTCATGGTTCTCCTGAAATGCATGATAGAAGTTCATTCATTTTGTACACTCAAGAACAAGTTGATTCTATTAAGGGATACATCTAATCAACTAAAACCTTCACTCATGGGGCTTAAATGATACTATAAAATGTCTGTTATATCCTTAAAATGCTTATCTAAACATGTTTTCATAGATGGTTCTTTGATTGGGATAATGAGTCAAAATATATGGCCCCCACTAACCAACTTTTGGCCCATTCTAAGAGATTTAACTATGAGATAAACCTCATTACCATATCTCACTCAGATAAAGTTAGATAAAATCCTCTTTGGATCCCTTAGAAGATAAATCCATGCATGTTTAAGAGTTGATGGTTCATATCTAACTTTCATGGTTCTCCTATAATGTGTGATGTCAGTTTTCTTATTGTGCACACTTAGGGACTAGTGGATTCTCTCAAGGGATGCCTTTGATCAATGGTAACCTTCACTCTTGGGGCTCAATCAAGACTATAATATGACCAATATAGACTTAAAACACCTATCTAAATGTGTCTGCATAGATGGTTAATGGATTAGGCTAATGAGTTGGAATATATAGCCCATGCTCACCAAGTTTGGGCCCATTTTGAGAGATTTGACTGCAAGATAAACCTCATTACCACATCTCACCCAGGTCAAGTTAGATAAAATACTCATGAGATATCCTATAGGACTCATGTGTGCACATTTAGGAGATGATGGTTTGTCTCTATCCCTCATGGTTCTCTTATAATACATAATAGAATTTTGATCTCATACTTAGGGACTAGTGAATTCTCTTAAGGGACGCCTCTGACCAACTACAACCTTCACTCTTATGGCCCAACCAAGATATTAAAATTATTTTTATAGCCTTAAAATTCCTATCTATATGTGTTCTCACATATGGTTCCTTTATTGGGATAACAAGTAAGAATACACAGCCCCTGTTGACCAACTTTTGGCCCCTTCTAAGAGATTTGGCTTTGAGAGAAACCTCATTACCACATATCACTCAGATCAAGTTAGATAAAATATTCTTGGGATATTTTAGATGACTCATACTTGCACATTTAGGAGCTAATTATTCATATCTATCCCTCATAGTTCTCCTGAAATAGATGATGGAAGTCCACTCAGTTTTCACACTCAAGAATGAGTGAATTCTCTTAACGGATGCCTATGACCAAATGCAACCTTCCCTCCTAGGGCCCGAATAAGATAAGAAAATGGATTTTATAGCCTTAAAAAACCTATCTAGATGTGTCTACATATATTTTTATTCAATTGGAATAAGGAGTCATAATATATGACACCCACTGACTAATATTTTTCTCATTTTAAAAGATTTAGCTGGGAAAGAAACCTCATTATTGCATCTCACCTAGATCAAGTTATATAAAATACTCATAGGCTCTCTTAGAGGAATCATATATGCACACATAGGAGATGATGGTTCATATATATCCCTCATGTTTCTCTTGCAATGTGTGATGGAAGTTTTCTCATTTTTCATAGTCAAGGATTAATGTATTCTCTTAAGGGATGCCTCCAACCAAATTCAACCTTCACTCCTAAGGCATAATTGAGATTATAAGATGGATGTTATATCATTAAAATACCTATCCAAATGTGTCTACATATATGTTTCATTGATTGGGATAACAAGTCAGAATATACAGCCCCTGCTAACCAAATTTTGGCATGTTTTGAGAGATTTAGCCATGAGAGAAACGTCATTGTCATGTCTCATCCATCTCAAGTTATATAAAATACTTTATTTATTTATTATAGTAATCATCCATTCATGTTTAGGAGATAATTAATCATCGCTATCCCTCATGGTTATGTTGTAATGTGTGATGGAAGTTGATTCATTTTACACACTCAAGGATGAGTGAATTCTCTTAAGGGATGCCTTTGACCATTTTCAACCTTCTCTCCTAGGGCATGATAAAGACTAAGAAATGATTATTTTAGCCTTAAAATTCCTATCTAGATGTGTCTGCTAAAATGGTTCTTTAAATGGGATAATGAGTCAGAATAAATGGCCCCTATTGACCAACTTTTGACTTATTATGAGAGATTTGGCCATGAAAAAAACCTCATTTCCACATCTTATCCATATTGAGTTAGATAAAATACTCATAAAATTTATTATGAGAGTCATTTTTTCACATGTAAGAGCTAATGTCTCATATGTATCCCTTTTGATTATGCCACAATGTGTGACATAAGTTTGTTCATTTTACACACTCAGAGATGAGTGAATTATCTTAAGGGATGCCTTTAACCAACTACAACCTTCACTTTTGGTTCATGACCAAGAGTAGACAAAGGCCATTCTATCCTTAAAATGTTTATTTTTAATTGTTCACATAGATAGTGCAATGATTGGGCTAATGAGTTAGAATATATGGCCCTTGTTGACCAATTTTTTGCCCAATTCTTAGAGATTTGGATATGAAAAAAACCTCATTACCACATATAAACATATTGAGTAAGATAAAATCCTCCAAATTTTTTTAGAGGACTCATCTTTTCATGTGTCATAATTTATGTCTCATCTCTATCCCTCACGAATATGCTACAACATGTGATGTAAGTTCACTCATTTTGCACACATAAGGATGAGTGAATTATCTTAAGGGATGCCTTTGACCAACTTTAACCTTCATTCCTAGGTCATGTCTAAGAATATAAATTGGTCATTATAGACTTAAAATTTTTATCTAGACATGTCTATGCAAATGGTTTGTTAATTGTGCTAATGATTCAGAATACATGACCCCAACTGACCAACTTTTGGCCCATACTAAGAGATATGGCTATGAGAGAATCCTTGTTATTACATCTCATTTTCCTTAAGTTAGATAAAATCCTTCCATTATTTATTATAGGATTCATCCATGTACATATAAGAGTTGATGTCTAGTCTTTATCCCTCATGATTATGCTACAATGCACAACCAAAGTTGAAAGAGGATCTAATGTATCATCTAAAGCTTTAAACTATCGAAAACATGAAAGATAAGGTGTATATGTATTAAAAATAAATTGAATACATGATATTCCATTTATTACCAAAAAAACACTATATACACCTTCATTTATGATGCTCCTACATCACTTTATGACCTTTGGTACTTATTACTCTTTCACTTTGAACACACACTTTCTTGTTTTGATTTTTAATGAGTTTCAATTAGACTATTTTTTAATTCTCAAATATATTATCAATATATGGTTTTTTTAAGTATGTAATATTATATTATTTATTTCAAATAAGTAAGAAACCAACTTGAATTGTTGATTTCTTAAGAGATTAGGTCCAAAATTCTAAAACCTTATTTTAGGCTTTTACACCTAATAAATCACCTAGTAAGTCAAAATACTATTTGAAACCAATTTAAACACTTGACTTAATAACCTACACGATACATACCAAAATTCATGGGTTTTCACTAGTTATAAATAAAAGTAAAGGTCATTTTATACATGAAACCTTATTTTACACCTAGTAGGCCTAATGGCAACTAATAGATCAAAACACAAAATATTCCTTTCCAATTGTAAATAATGCCCCTAGGAAGTATATATAGGCATAAAAGAGGTTATTAAAACTTTATTATACCTTTATAGACTCAAATTTGAAAATTTTGAGGCAAAATTGCCTTTTTGTTATCAAAAACACTGAGATATCAAGGTTTTCATAAACATAGTCAGTCATAAATGCTATTTTTCATTTTCATTTAACCTAAAACCAATTTTATATTCAAGATAGTTATAACCATCTATATAAAATTATAATTCCATTCTAAACCTATTAGACTCTTAATAATTTACAAAGCATCACAATTTATCCACAACCTTACATATTCGTATTTGAAAATTCAAATTGATGTTTTGGTGGAAAACACCAAAGTACCATTTATGATATATATTTCACTCTTTGAAGGTAAATTGAGACCTTTTATTGAGTAAATGAAATCTATATGACCTATAAGACACTTAAACAAGGACCTTATTACATGTTGGCAGGATGCGCTTACATCATCACTAGACCTCCTACCAATTATGATCAAGTATAACTTATAATATTTACATCCCTAAAATTGATCATAAGTCCACTTAAATCATAATTAAAAATTTATATTTAATTAAATGTAAATAAAATAATTAAATATAAAATTAGTCCTACATCACTATGCCTCCTAACAATTATGATCAAGTATAACTTGTAATATTTACATCCTTGAAATTGATCACAAGTATACTTACATCACAATTGTAAATTGATATGTAATTAAATGTAAGTGAAATAAGTAAATAATAAATTTATCCTAAATCATTAGACCTCCTACACAACTATGATCTAGTACAATTTATAATATTTACATGTCCATCCAATTGATCACAAGTCTGCTTAGATCATAATTTCAAATTGATATGTAATTAAATGTAAATGAAACAAGAAAATAGTAAATATCACATGTAAATGTAAAATATACATAATGATGAAGCACCTAACTTATATAACAATGCAAATTTTTAAACCCCATATGAAGGAATAATGATCATTAACCAATAATATGTGTAAACATTAAATGATCAAAATAGAAAATACACACAGGTAAAGGAATCATATTATTGAATAGTATATATGTGATACATGTAAATTTCTATGTCATAATTTAACATAAATAATATAACATATATCAATAAAAAATTAGACCATAACATGTACATAGAAAAAATGTACCATATATGCATCAATGTGTGACATATTATTATACAAAATTGATTGCGCCTACAACTAAAACCCTATTACAACAACTAGCTCTCATACTCCTCATTGCCTCCAAATAAATTGTGATTTGTTGGCATAGACGTAGATTTTGGGGGTGTTGGATGCCTTAATATGATTAGATACTCTCCTCTCAACATGTGAGTCATCCATTATTTCATTGACAACCATTGAAAATTGTTTTGTATGCACAACATATGAAATATAAAAATTAATGCATTAAAATTGTATATTGAAAATTTGATAAATTTTTCAAGAACTAAATTTTGTAAAATTATTATACACTCACTATATTCCATATAAATGGTTTTCTATGGCTACGATACCACATATAAACTTGTGATGAGGAATCCTATGGATCATACATATATCATTAGATCTAGATATGTATAAAATTATGTAAATATGACATAAAATATCATTACTCAAAGATAAAAAAAATTATTATGTGTTCTCACCAATCTCCATCCCTAAATCATGACCTATTGTGGAGATAGTTGAATCTCTGATGTAGTTGTAACATTAGGAAAACCTTCTTCTCATCCATGAGGGGTGACTATAACATCCCTCATCTTTTATAAAACCAATAAATGAATAATTTGTTAATCCAATGAACATGATAAAAATATATGACTATAATATATATCTTAAAACATAGTTTTTTATTCTAAGGACAACAAAAATGTACATGAATAAATATGTAATTTAAAAGTTTTCAAACCTGTGTATAAGGTAAACCCAAGCTAATTTCAGCCTCTACAATAGAGTCAAGGCCTATTGAGCTACCCAAAATATCATCATTCATCTATACAAGCAATAAATAAAAAGTTTAGTCAAATATATTAGTCAATTAATTAAACACATACTAGAAAATAAACTTGATATTAATTTTTAAGGATAAATAAACTATAATTAAAATTAAAACTATGCATTGAATAAAAATGGTGAAGTTGATAAATCCTTCACAATAGGATGGTGTATCCTATAGGAGTCAACAAAGCTAATACATCTAGCATAGTGCCTAGCATGCTAGTGTTATATATTCCAAAGCATCTACAGGTGGCATATGCTCTAGCATACTAGTGTTATTCACTAATAAAAAATTTAGAGATGACATATGCTTTGGCATGCTTGTATCCATAAATGTATTATGTATATCGCACCTAAACAAGATGTCATATACACTTCCCCCCACATGATGTGCAATGATGCATAAGAACTATAACATGAGTAAGAGGAGGGACAATAGCACCTATAACACCTCCACCAAAACCACTACTACCACTCCCATTGCCACAAATACCACTACCATTTCCACAAATACCACTACCACCAACACCACCACTACCACTAACACCACCTATAGGCTAAGTAGAACTATTTAATGTATGCATACCATGCTAAATCATAACTTGTGTCATACTCATAACCACCTCAATGGTTCCCACATGTATGTTACGATGCCAAATTTTAGGAATAGAGGCATGTGATATTGACATTTTGATTCTTTGAGCTCAATTATGATTATTTTGGCCTTGCCTAGCACTAGGTCTATCAAATGAAGACCCATCTCCCTTACCTTGGGAGGCCTTTATGTAAAAATAGTTTGGAATTTCTTGTAGCACAAAATGAAAATATAATTTTATAAAAAATTATAATGGAACCTAATTATTGTTGCCTAAAGGATATTCAAACAACATCTACCACCTATCGTAAAAGTTATTTTTCATCTCCTCACGAACACACCAATCAATACTAATATGTTTACAATTTGTTGGTGGAAGTTAGATGGTTCCAGGATTAAAAAACAAAGTGTACACAACTTATTTATTTATTTATTTTTTATTAACATCTTCATATGAAAATGTTTTGGACTAAAATTATTTTATGGCCTCTCTTTGATGCAATATTGCATCAAATTACGAAGTTACATTTCCCACTTCATTACAAATAGTCTCTAGTGTATTAGCAAGTGAAATGTGTGCACTACAAGCTAAAGAGTGACATAAAGCATTGATGATTATTTTTAATTATTGACATTTTGAATTATATTATTAATACAATTAAACTTCTTGTGCAAAATCAAACTATTCAAGGATTTGTCTAATATTTTCTTCATGCAATGGATCCATCAAAATTATGTATCTAAATTTAAATAGAGATACAATTTTTTTAAAGGAAATGTAAGAGAATCTAATGCAAACTTAAATTCAAAACCTTAATTGAATAAATAAATAAAAATAGATACAAAAAATATAAAATATAAAAATTAACATATCTAACCTGTAGCAACCTGAGTGTCAAATCCCATTGGTAAGATGCAACTCCAAAGCATATACATGAATAAAAATTTACCAAATGTGAAGAGAGGGAAAAGACCCAAAATTCCACTAACATTTTTGAGCCCAAATGACATATCTTGATAATAGAACATTCCCCATGGAGTATTGAACACTATCTTGTGTTGGTATTTGGGTGTTATTTTTATCTGATTATATCCAAATAATTAATACATAATAAATAACATATGTTACCATATTTTGGAATCTAAAATCATATCAATGTTAGTAAAATTAAATTCATACTTTGGGAATGCTTTATTGATATCTCTAAAATCTGTACATAATCAGATTCCTTGTGGATATTTATTGACTAGGAATATGTTTAATAATGACTTTGAATAATCTGTAGGATGGATACATCCCATATCCAATAGTTTTTCTAATTATTTATTGAAAATTACAACTATGCAAGGGTTCATTTTTCTCATCTCCTACTTGATGGGCTTAGCATCAATATGTACAACAAGGTAATGCACAAATAAATCAAAGTCTAGGCCAAGCATATCTAAATAAGATAAATAAAAAATATCAATAAAATCTTGAAGGAGAGTATTAATAAGTTCATATTCCTCTTCAAAGAGGGACATTCCAATTTTTATCCATTTGAGATCATTCAATGTTACAATATTGATTTTTGTGGTACCTTCCATAAGCAGTGTGGAGCAATATTCTAGAATAGTTGGTATTTTGGATCATTGGTCTTCTTATTCATCTAATGGCTCAACTAGATCATTTAGTTCACCCATATAGGAATAATATAATTGATAAAGTGTGGAAAATTCCATTTTTTAAAGGTCTATGGGAAATCCTAAGCCAATTTATCAAATACTTTCTGATCCTCTAAATTAATTCCTAATCGATGTGAAGGTCTAAGATTAGATTAGTCCTGGGATTCATTTAAAATAGGTTGTACTTACCCATATAATATTAGTTTAAATATTTTTTCACCATGGGACTCATCTTTTTATTTAATTTTTCTTTGGTCCAAAATTTCCTCAAAGACATTTTCACTTTGAGACCTCAATGTTTGATTTTATTTTATTTTTATTTTTAACTAAGGAACTTCACATGCTCTCTAAAATAAGTATCAAGGTCTAATTTAATAGGAAATACGTAATTTTGATTACCAAGTGGAAAACCATCTCTAAGGTCAAGAAATTCATAAATTGCCTCATCATTCAAAAAATCATATAATGGTATTTATGAGCCTTATTGTTCTCAATTGATTAATTGTGGATGATGAAGGAAAAGGGGATAATAATATGGTATAAAAGTAATGGTGTAGATGGAATTGGGTTCAAATAGATTAGTTTCATCCAACTCATCATAAATTATATAATATGACTCTATGTTACTGTCAACATTGTAAATGTTAGATGGTAAATCAATGTCAATTTTGAGATCTAAGGGGCCACCCCTAGGTAGTTTGTATCTAATAAATAGATTTCCTTTATTGTTAGAAATTGTACTATCACAATAGGTCCTTTCTATTTTTACCCTAGTTTTTTTCCCTTATAGGATTGATTATACATTATCCTATTTGGAATAGGATACTTTGTGTTTTTGGTAATAGTTGGTAAAAACATCATTATATAACCATGAATGATCATCAGTCTTGATATCCTCATATTCCTATTAAATGGTTTTGATGAAAACCATGATTCCTTTTTTTATACAAATCATCCTTCATGTGGCATTCCATTTTAATAGTTTTTATTTTAAGTCTACCATATGATTTAGGCATCTTATGCAACTTGACTATATGGAAAGCATTGCCAATTTCATATTCACAAAGGTCATTATCTTGAATAGTAAAATGATTGGATATTATAGTAGGAAATGTGGGTGAATTGGAAGCAAAAATACTTAGATCCATGTAATTGGACTCATATGTTTTATTAACTAAATTCTTATCCTTTTTGAGGATAAGTTTTATGCCAAGGTGATAGTTGTAGCTTTCATATTCTACTTCCAAGTGTTTACATAATTGGTAAAATTATAGGTCTTTAGGCTAATAAATTCTAAACCACAATGGGGAAATTTGATACATTGATAGAGAGTAAAAGTGAGACATGTACTTCATGAATCCATGGTCACCCAAGGAGGAAATTATATGAAATTTCTAGGTTAAGAACATGGAAAAGAGTATCACGGATCAAAATCCCAATGATAATAGGGGAAAAAATGGTTCCCTAAGATTTTCTCTCCTAAGTATCATATGATTTTATAAGAATGGTATCTAGATGAAGATCTACTATTGTGTAATCCAAGTGTTTGACTAGCTTCAAATTTCAAATATGTAGCCCTGAGCCATTATCTATAAGGAAAAATTTAAATTTATACATGGAAATTATTTATTTTATATAAAGTAGGTTATTATTTAAAGGGACAATAGATGACATATCAATTTGATAAAAAGTAATTTATTGGCATAGAGCTAAATGTCTTACAAGTGCTTGGAATTTATTAGGCTTAATGTCACTTAGGACCTTAGACTAACTTAGAATCTCATTCAATATGTTATTTGAATACTTACGTACATAGAAGATCTAAAATAGAAATTTATGCCAGTGTCTTTTGCATTTATTACATATTATCATAACTTTTATCATTAAAAAGGTAAACTAACTTAGTCTTTTAAGGTGTAGGACCTTGAATAGGATTTGTATAAGAGGAAAGTATAGGATCTTTAAGGGTAACCTTAGATCATTGAGTTATAATTATGCAACCTCAAGTTAGTATAGGGTTATTACAATTAGAATAAAGTGATTGATGACTTGAAATAGTAAATATTGATTTTTTATTATCATTAGGGATATTATGAACAAAATTAGGATTATTAGTTAAAGGAGGTGGAGGTCCTAAGATGGATGATGAAGGTCATTGGGTATCATGGCTAATTACCTTAAGATTGATATTAAAGGTAGTTATATGTTGAAGAGTAATGTGAAATATAACATTTTAATCATAAGGACCATTATTATAGTTAAATTTATTGGAATAGGCTTCCTAACCTTGATTTTAATTTTGTTGTTGTTGATTCTACCTCTAATTATGATTATTAGGATGTCTTGTCTAGTTATGGTTGTTAGTTTGATGGTGATTCTAGTTTTAATTATTATTGGAGTTTTGCTATGGAAAAAGGTTTTGATAAATATCTAAATTTTTATTAGACATCATGGACACATTATCCAAAACTATTTTACCACTTTCAATTAAATCCTGAATGAGATGATGAAGCTATACACATCTGTGAATAGAATGGCCTTTATCCTGATGATAATCATAAAATTTATTTTATTGATACCAATCAAGTTTAGGATGATTTTTTGGAAATGGTTTTTGTACTAGATAAATGATAATATTAGTGACAACTAGATTCTAGAAAACCATCTCAATAGGCTCACCAAGATTACTAAAAAAAATATTTTGATAATGACCTCTTCTTGAAGGAGGTCTTTGTAAAGTGAGAGGTTAAGTTGGTGTGTTTGCCTAGACAAGAAGTGGTTGCATGCTTTTCATATGCCAAGATTTAGTTACCTATTTCCAACTACTTTTTTGTTCATGTTGAATGGTTTAGGATTATCTGATGTACTTTCTTGTGCTTGTGTAGGAACTTGTGTATGATCCTTGTTTAGAAGTTGATTTTGAGAGTAAATTTTGATTACCCATTTGTCGATGAGGGCATGCTCAATCTATATTCTTTTGGAAATAACTTATTTAAACATATTACCATAATGAAGATTGAGTTGATGAGTTATATCATATTACATATTGATAGTGAACATTGTAACTAATTGATTGTCAATGAAATTATATAGGATTCAACTGGATAATGAGTATAACCATTGTAAATAACTAGAAAATGTTTTTCCTCCTCATTATTTAGTCAGTTCATGTTACACATTAAAATATAAGTGTTGCACAAATCTATCTAAAAAATAATCAAAATTATCAATGGAATGATTAGGTAGACCAAGGATCCATTTTAAGGTATGCCCAGCAAACTATGAAGAAACAAGCAAAGTAGGCATATATTATTATATGTAACCTCTTGGCATGTCATGAAGAACTCTTTTAGATGATGATTGGGATCACATTCACCTTTGTATTTTTCAAAATTGGGAATCTCAAAATGATGAAAAAAATATATCTAATGATAAATCATATCAAAGGGATAAGAACATATGTTATATAATTTATATTTCTTATTCTAATTTCCTACCTGAATGGTTGAAACTGCAACTTTAACCTCCTGTAAATCCTAAAAGGTGGGATTGGAGTGAGAGGAAGTGGGTAAATTACATTGGCATGAATAATATGGTGGTATATAATATTGGGTAATTTTGATAGTATTGTATCTACCATGAATATTTACTCTTTGATTAGAGTCATATTGTTGATAGGGGACTTGTTTTTGGTAAGGTACTTACTGATGAGGCAACATTGATTTTGGTGTAACTGAGGCTTGGATGGAGGAGTGGTTTACTGGTTATTAAATGTAAGTTGATTAGATTGAAGAGGAATATGTTGTTGATTTTTATGAATTTTTCATGTAGGGGTAACCTATTGTTGGTTCAATGGAATATGTTGATGGCTTGGAGATGTTCCATATTGAATAGAAGTGTTAAATGGTTGGCTACTAGAAATAAGTTGTTGATTAGATACATTTTATTGAGGATTAGTTGACACTTTTTGAGGTAGTGGAATATTACTTGAAACTTGTTGTTGTGGGGTATTGGTCACCACTTGGTTGAAGTGGTGGAGTGCTACTTTTAACCTGTTATTATAAACTAGGTGTGGTTGTAATGTATTGTTACAAACCACCTAGAATGTTGGGATAAATGGTCTATTGGTAATTTAAATGAATGATTTTTATGTTGTATAGGTAACTTGATGTAGATTGGGGTATACCATTTGAGATTCATCCACCATATGCTAGAAAGAATCAATAGGGAGATTCAAATAATGATTAGTTACTAGATTAATTTTAAATATAGGTGTGCTAAAAAAATCTACAACATGCTTATTTTTATAAAATGGATTGGGATTAAATTTTGAATAAGTTAAAAAATACACTAGCTACACAACCAAAGGATTTAGATCTATTAGTGATGGATTTTTACTATCCAACATAGTATGGGAGTTAGTGAGAGTATTTAAATCCTATTTATCTTGTTGGAGTTGATAGGTAATAAGTTGGATTTGAGAATATTGGTCAATGAGTTAACCCTTTACCTTTTTGGACACTACAAGAGATTAATTAGAAGTTGGTATAATTATTTATCTTAGTCATAAGTTGTCTAATTTTTTAATAATTCAAGAGGTGTTTCTTTGGGTGCTCTAACTAAATAACATAAATCCTTTATAGGAAATCCAAGGGGAAATTTTCCCCCATTTATAAAAATATAACAAGATGTTATTCCTTATTATTAAAAATTTTTCATGAGAATTTCTCTTATATGTACTCAACTTAGATGGTATATTTAGAAAGTAACTAGATTAGGTCTATGTTAAATATCAAAAGGTACATGTGGAAGGTAAGGTTGGTATTATCATTATTCAACATTATGTGGTACAACTAGAAGTTATGGGTTATGTTGCCTAATTTCAATGTTAGATGGAATGTTGGAAAAGTATTATTGATCTTCCTCATCCTCTACATATTGATCATACCCATATGGGTTGTAAATTACATCTTCATAAAATGAGAGATTATATATATCCCTACTACATGTGTACTTAGGCATGCTTAGGCTTATAATTTCATCTTAAAAATGGTTTGGACACCTTAAACATTGTATTGATTTGACATGTGACTTAACTTAGAATAGCACTTGTAAATTTATATGTGGTAATGTATTTTGTTTTCATTAAGTTAAATATTAAACTAGAATACAATAATCAAAGGTATGTTGATGTAAATGGTTTCAACAAGCAAGACTATGTGGATCCAATGTGTTTTCAAAATGTGCACACAAGGTTTAGGTACAATGGTTTCAAGAGAAAATGTTTAATTTTTTGATTTTGGAAATGTTTGAACTTGGTCTAATTGAAAGGATTTAGATCTTGAAAACTTGACCTAGACCTTTGTAACAATGGAACAAAGTTAGCTTTGGACAATATTGAATCAAGTTTGAACTAGACTTAGATATTTGACTTATAAAAAGGGGTTTGCTTATTTTCCTACCTTATAAAAAGTTTGAATTTGGCTTTGGAAAAGAAGTGACTTTGGTTGACATTAGAATAATTTTTCTCAAGTTGAAACTTGATCTTGGAATTAGAATTACTTTAACTTTGAAAATAAGGTCAATTATAATGGGAACTTGGACTTGGATTTAGAACTAAGTTTGGAATTAAATTAATGGCATAACGACATAGTTTAGACAAGAGTTTATAACTTTGGTCTTGAATTATAGGTGAAGTTTTATATTTGAATTAGGAGAAGGATTTGATTTTGACATGGGTAGCCTAGTGACATGGTTTAGACAAGAAAGATAGGTATTTGGATTAAGTTTGACATGTAATTTTTGTTGACCCAAAAATTTGGTAGAGTAATTCCTCATTTTGTGTTTATAATAATGGTTTATATTTAAAATTTGATTTTTTTTGTTTAGTTTCAAGTATAAACAAGGTTTACACATAACAATCATGCAATAACACATAATCATTATAAGGTTATTCTAGTGATCAACATGGATTTGTATTACATTCATTCAATCCTTCAATATAATTTCCTTGTGATATGATTTATAAAATTTAATATTCATTAAATAAATTATTGTAGTTATTAGTGGTGTTTTAATCTCATCCTTATATCAAAAGGTTTATAGAATTAAGGAAATATTTAGGGGTTGTTACTTTTTCACCCCTACATCAATAAATGTTCCATGGTAAAATAAGGTCTTAAATTTTTTTAGTTGGATTTATATATGGTATTGATATACCATGTGCTATATGGGAATAAAAATATATGTAAATTAGATGTCGATATTTAACATGCCATTCATTAAAGAGTCTAGTACCTTTACAACCAATTCAACCATAAGATTTTACTGAACTACTACTATAAAAATCAAGCTCTAAAGGACCTTTCAGCTAAGATACCTCTTATGAAACCTCAATTTATATACCTAATCATATAATGGGTTTGGTATGATGTTAGGATGTGAATTCCTAGTCAATACACCCCAAGGACCTATGAGAAGGCAATGAACTCCACCCTAAGCGGTCAAAAGAAAAAGAGAGGTAAAAGGCAAATAGTAACTTTGAGTTTCTAGGTCAACCAAAATGTGAGATCATACACATAAAGAACCCAAAAGACACTCAATCAAAAAGAAGAAAAAAACTTGTACAAAAAGAAAAACTTTGGAAAATAAAAAAGTTTTTTTGATAACCCAAATGAAAATGTGAATTTATTTTAAGCCCAAACTAAGATGTGTAAAAAATGTGATTTTATTATATTCTAAAATCCAATTTTGATAAATTTCATATAACACAACTAATTAAAAATTTAATAAAGGCAATACATCTGGGTTTTAAGGTCTAAGGTTTTGTCAAAAGAACAATTTCATCAATTCATGGGTAGAGTCAATTGCATCAATTACAAATCAATCTCATTATATTAAAAACAAAAAATAGAATAAAAATTAAGAGAAGGTGATTTCATCAATTAGCAAGTCAAATTTGCTATTTACAAATGCATTTCATTTATTTTAGATCAATTTCATTGATTCCATACCCTACACACATAATAAAATAAAATGTACGAAATTATGAATTTTATGATTAGCAAGTCAAATTTCATTATTTATATAGTTATTTCACCAATTCAACATAAATTTCATCCATTTTATAACCTACACATAGAATATAACAAAGTATGAAATGGTGAACTCATTGATTAGTAGGTCAAATTCACCATTTTTAGGAGTGAAATCATTGATTAATAAGTTGAACTCACCATTTTGAAGGGTGAATTCATTTTTAATAGGTTTAATTAATTGATTTCACTTAAAATATAAATTAATGACTTTTAAAGAAAAAAAGTTAAATTAAATTAGTTGCTAGGTTAATTTTGGCAATTAGAAGAATGGTAATGGTCTAAAAGAACTTGTAGGGTGCATTAGTTCCCACTAGGCATGTCATTATGTAGATTATAAATATGAAAGAGGCTAGTCAAATTTTTAGTGAATGAAATCAAAACAAACTTGGATAAATTTCATCTTAATCCTAATAACTAGGTTGAGCTATATGGAAAACAAGAAAGAAGTACAAATTAGAAGACAAACTATTTTTATACCTTGCTTGAAGATTTACTTATAAACTATTTTGAAGAGGTTGAGTTCATCTTGTAGGCTTAAGATTATTTAATAATTCTTAATTCCACATGTGTAAACATCCCTCTTTGTCTACACTTGGTTCTTAGTTTTGGCTTGACATGAGAATGTTGAAGCTCCTTGTATAATTTGGTAGAGTAAGTTTTTATGAAGAAGCTTGTCTATAATGAAGGATAGACCTTCAATTTATATACTTGTGAAATGATTTTGAACCATTGATATCATATCCAAATTAAGTGTGGAGAATGGATACTCAAATTCATGATCACACACATGGAATGTGTAAGACCTTCCTTTTAAGATCGTTTTGGAGTGTGGAAGATATTTGGAAGGAAAATGCAGTCATTAGTCCTCTTAGATTTTGTAAGAGAGGTGTAAGAGGAAGAGTGTGTAATATGGTGTAATTTATTAATTTCACTCCTCTTTCCATTGACCTCTTTGAGTGACATGACCAATTTGAGGTAATAAAGCACTTTTGATTTTTATAAAAATAGATAATTCTAAATTCAAGGAAGTTTCCATCAGAGGAATGATTAGGATAATTAGTCAAAGTGATTAATTTGGAATGTATAAGGGTGAATTTTAATTTTCTTTTGTCAATAAAATATTATTTTAATTGTCTTTAATAACATTTATAAAGGGTTGAATTGATTTGATATGCATTAGATAAGGTTAATGTGGTGATATGATACATTACCCCAATCAGGGATGTGTCTTTATGATTTCAAATTAAAATGGTAGTTGTGTAGGTAAATAGGGTCAAATGGTTATTTATAATAAAATTTAAATGCAATTTGTGAAATTCACTCTTGATTGCAGTTTAGACATGGAAGTGATTAAAATGAAGTGTGTATAGGTAAATCATGCAAAAATCCATCTCACAATTCCTAAGTTTCTTTTAATGTCATTGTCATCCCAAAAAGTGTCCAAATATATCATACCATTAAAAAACATAATCATCCCAAACCGTGATTTGGTAGTTAATTGAAGTCTTAAAATTTAATAAGTACTAATAATTAATACCCTAGATTTCATAACTCAAAATGAACTTATCTTCTAAACTTTTAATCATCTTAAAGATTTCAATTCATTATTTAGATCTACTTATGATCTTTAGATTGTTAAAATAAAGGTCTAGTAATTTCCATGGTCCTAATTTCAAGAAAGTATATTAAATCCAAATGAATTTCATTAGATACATATAATTACATGAATCATAACACATCTTATTAGTGTCTCATACCATGTATGATGAGAGTGAAATTAATAATACCAATGTGAGGGTTGGTAACATAATCAAATAAGGTTTCAACTTGAAATTGTAGCTTTTGGGAAAAAATTGTATTATTTTTATTTACCTTGATGTTTTAGATCACCACCCATAATCATTTTTTGGGAGAATAAGATTTATTATCTTGAATAAGGATCATGGGTGGTGATCCAAAAAATCAAGGAAAATAAGAAGAACACAGTTATCTCCCAAAAGATATAATTTCAATTTATATGGATTGTGAAAGCATACAATATCTAAGATTTCAACTGAAATTAATGGAAAATCCAAATGTAAATCTCACATCCTTTATAATTAACCCAAACACCTATGATTCTATGAGATTTGAGATCTTATATAAAATACTTTATTTACCTTAGAGTTCCATATGAGTATAATCTAAGTTCCCATCCTAACATAAGGATACAAAAATCTCATTAATGCTTAATTATCCACATTAGTTTCTAATTTTTTAATTGCATCATAATTATTAAAGACTATAACAAGTCCAAATATGAATATTTGTGAACTTATTGATTAAAAATGTTTATTCTTTAGGTAATTATTCATATTGTGTTCCACATTCGATAATTTATAATTAGTATTAAGAGGTGTGTCATTTCAATTACACATAAAAATGTATAAAATCATTCATAATAAAATCATTAGATCAAGATACATCACCTTCATGTATTGCTCTAAGTCTTAAAATAGAGAGATAGGTGTATTTGTTTCAAAATTAAAGTGAGATTTTTTTTAGGTTAAAAATTTGATATTAAACCAATAACGTCTAAGCCAACTAAGTCTCAAAGAGATTTCCACTAGTGTTAGACTAATAAGGAGTTACAAAAAAATTCAAAATTTTAAATTTTTTATAAATTTTACTACCCTTAATCCATATTTAATACTCAATTATTGAATAGGTAATCTAAAAACATGATTCCTATAGTTGATTAGAAATTAAAGATCTTGGTAGGTTTTATATATCTTTGAAAATTTAATTTTTCATAACACATAATTTTAGATTGTATTCATCCATATTAATACGGGTTTATAAGGTAAATAATTCCAATTTAAATCATTATACAAAGCCTCAAATTGAAAATACTTTTAGATCATAAGCCATATATAAATTTTTAACACTTGTGATGCAAAGAGACATATTTTATCTATTGAGTACATTAAATATCTATTTTTTTAATAAGTACATTATTTCTTGTATTTGTAATGGTATAATTTTGTATGATGGTAATTTATTATGGTCCTTAATTTAATTTAAAATAATATCAAGCATGACAAAGATATTAATATAAATTCATCTTGCATTCCAATGGACAAAGTGTAAGTTTAATGGATGCCTAGCCATATTTATGCAAAATATAATCAATTTAAAAAGTATATTAAAGATTATAATAATTATATTTGTTTTATTAATGTTTCATTCTCAAAACATGAATTATATTTATATTTGAGAGGTAGTATTTAATGGATAACCACCATCGTAGATAATTATGACAGGTGGGGTCAACTATAAAATCTAGACATACATATAATAACAATGGGGATTTTGGGTAAAGAAATGAACATGGAAACATATGAGATAAAATAAGCATGATAACTACTTGGAATAAAACAATGAACATGATTATATTATTTTTCCTTTACTAGTGTACTCTCATCCTATGCCAAAATAAATGCTTAGAATAAGTAGAGGGGATTTTTATTAGATGAAATAGTTTTAAGTGTCATGTGGTTTCATGGATAATAAATATCATTTAAGGTGTTTTACATGAATGACTAATCAACTACCATATTATGGGATGCCATGGAGTATAAATAAAAATATATATTTATTGGGATTATATTAAGGTGTTTATTCAAAAGACATTGCTAGGTAAAAATTAAAATTACTCATCCTTGCCAATAAAATCTTAGTTTGTGATTCTGACAAATTTTTATTTCTTACATATTACATTTATAAATTTACAAAATGACCAAAAAAAGGTGATATCGTGAAGAACTATAGTAGTTAATATAATCATCTAAGGGAATATATCCTAGAAAGTGTTATAATTTCAGAACATATATGAAATGAGTTTTTTAATAATTATTTTAATGAGATGCCTTCATTTTCAAATTGTAATGGAACATGAAAATAATTCTCAGCATCTTTCATGAGCATATTTCTCCTCCTTGCTAGCACTTTTATTGTGATGCCTTTATCCCCTTCAACCAATTGCATCGTCCTAATCCTTAGGGCATTATTTTTCCTCTTATAACACATTTTTTAATCTTTTCCCATCCCCTATTAGATTTCATCATATTTTATTATAATTAATTGTAAATTTATTCAATAATCCATTATTTTATTTAAAATAATATCATAATTGCTAAAGTTAATGACTTTTAGTTGAATATATTTATGGTTTGATAGAATTAAAAAAAGATACAAACTCCTTGGTTTAAAAACTGTGTAACCCATGTGACAATCTTAAATGTTAATTTTTTATTTAACATCACCCTCCAAAAGCTAGTACAAAAATTTTACAAATAAGGAAGCTAACATGATTTTTTTATTTAATTAGAAGTATACTGAGTAAAAATCCCCATTTTCAACACTTCAATTATATTCATATGATGATAATTTCAATCTAAGCCATCCTCTAATTACTTAATAAACCATCCAATAATTACTTATATTTTCATAATTTTATTACTATTTTAAATCTCAATTAATTTTTAAACTTCAGTTGACATGTTATGTTATTGAAACTGTATAATTTGATGTTAACACTTTTGATCCCATTATTTGATAAGGTACAATATCTAATATAACAAGGATTCCTCAAAGTGTTATAATTTTGATAATGCTAAGTGGCTATAAACAAACCATATTAGGTGAGTTTAAAGTTTCACCAAGCAATAATATTGTATCGATATCTACTTGAGGGATGTCATGATATAATGACAAAACAAGAACTTGGATTTAATAATTTTGAGTGCTAATATAATCAAACAAGCACATGTTGTTTAAATTATAAATGTCACTTAATTATGATAGTCCATTGGGTTATGGAGCTAATGATCTATAGTATATGGATTCTTCAATCGTAAAATGCGATAAAGTATGTCAATAAGATCATCATGCAACCATGTATGCCCACATTCATTTAGATTCCATACTATAATGCAAGGTATTTCAAGCATAAACAAATGTAATGGGTACACACACTACCATGTATACCATTATGACTCCTAAAACCCTTAATCAATTCACCTACAACTACGGTCTAATCTAAAATACAAAGAAATGATAAGTAACCCAAAGAATATTCAAAGAAATGTCAGTACTCATGCCAAGATAAGAAATGTATCTGTCCTTATTTGTCATTATTAAAACTCATTATATGAGATTATCTCTCTACTACCCATATTATGTATCTAAAGCTTCTTTTTTGATGATGATTTAATTCACAATGAGGGGGTTGTACCTACATCATAAAAATGTGAATAGATGGAAATTATCCAGGTCATGATATCAAAATCACATGACATCTAATATTAAAGGCATGATAAATAACAATTATTCCATATAATTGTATAATATCTATGTTTCCAAATTGATTTCCTTGTTTTTATTACATAAACATATAAATATGGTAACAAAAATTGACTAAATTAAAATAATACAAAGAAAATTAATCAATCATTGATAACCATGATTGCACATAAACCAATCTTTCTAATGCTAACTATCGATAAGTTCCTTCATTCTCAACATGGGAAAAATGGGATGTGACTATGATATGAAAGATCTAAAAAATGACAAGTTTCATTATCTCAATTTTAATCCCATTGATCTTGATCAATATGTATCTCATAATTTATTCATGACTATGGCAGTGGGAACTTATCAAGAGGATTGAGCAAAAGTGGATAAATGAGATACTATTTTGGAAGAACCATATTCTAAGGTTAAAATAAAATCTATAATTCAATATAATCAACATAATCATGCCAATACCTATTGTAGTATTACTTCACAACAAAAAAAAAAAAAAAAAAAAACAAATTAAAACTTTAGGTCTATGGGTTACATTGCTTGAAGACAAGATTACAAATAATCTCATATTTCATAATATTACAGTTAACATTGTATCTCTCCAAGAATAGGTCCAATTCAAAAAAAAAATCAATTTAAATAAAAAATAGCATAATTCAAGCACGTTGAGTTATTGCAAGAATAAATAAAAAAAGAATAGTCAAAATTACAAGTGAAAGAAAAAAAGGCTACAAGCAAAACATGATGAAAAAGAGTAGTCATAAAAATAAAGTTTCCAAAATCAAATTCCAACTAAGTAAGATAATATCAAAAAAAAAAATTTATCATAAAGGACATTAAAAATAAATATAAACCACATAAAGTTAACATGGTACCAAAATAGGTAGTAAAAAAGTGTTCATCGTATCTAGAGCCTTTAACACTTAGTATCCATATTGATCAAAATAATTTTATTGATGTTCAAATTGTTTCTCATCATGAGGCCAATATATGTAGAATGAAACATTTTCAACATCTAGGGTATGGAAAAAATATTTGGGTAATATTATCAATACTAAATATTGCATCATATCTATATGCACCTAAAAATTACATGGTGAAAAATTATAACATGATGCCCAATGATGATGCAATGATATCCTATTTATGCTCATATGGGTTATCTCTAACCCCCTACACCCTTTTTCATATATATTTCTTCTATTGTTCCTTCCTTAGTATCTCTTTATTGTCCTCTATAGCTTATGTTATCATATTTTTAAAACTTTTATTAAGATGTGAAACCAATGCATTTAATTATGGAACCACGTTAGAAGTAACAGAGCTAACATAGTAGTTTCACAAACCACCATGACATAACACTCACATATAGGTTGGTTTTATCATTACATGTGTTGGTTCCATCATTGAAGGTGTTGGTTATATCATCTCAATGAATAGTTGCATAACCACCCCTATAAAAAGGGGTAGTTTTATCACCTTTTGTTTGTGTTCTAAAATTAGCTCCTAAAACTCAGGGTTTCACGTGTATTTGTATGATGTCTTTGCATTTATTAATTTTTTAACCTTGATTTCACCTCCAATTTATCTCGGTTCACTTCTTATCCTGATTTTATCTATTTTTAAATTTTCCTAAGGTATTCTCCTAGTTCCACTCATTAACTCATCCATACAACCTCCATTTCTCTTCTATAATTGAGCCAATTTTGGATATAAAAATTTGCATTGGAACATGGAGTTTTTAATATTTATAAATCCACAACCTATTTAACATTTATTTGAATCTTTGTTTTGAACATTTTCATGTCGACTACACAATTGCAATAAAGGAGGGTCATTATTTTGAAAATAGTTCTATGTAAGTAGTGTTCTTAACTAGCAACATTAAAAAAAGTTTATTTGTTTTTAGTTTTTTCTCCATCATATTCTCTATTTCTTTTTTTTATTTGTTCATCCTCATGTATAGATAATTCCTATAATCATTTATTGAGAAAATAAGCTAGAATATTGAGGACCACATCACAAATACTACTCTTGTTTTCAGTTGATCTACACCTTAATCAAGTTTGGATTTTATAGATTATATTTATTTATTTTATTTATTATATTAGTTTCCTTTATTTACTTATTTTAAATCTTTAATTTTAATAAGGAAATTTTTAAAGGAAAAATAATTCTTCTCTAATCTTTGCACAAAAATATTAGTTAGTTTTATTTACTATTTTCTAACATTCAATAGAATTATTTAGATAATATATATTTGCATCCAAACCCTATATATATATATATATATATATATATATATATTATAAAATAAATAAAAATAATTTTATATTTAATCAAAATAAATTTTTAGTTTAGAAAAACCTTTCATCCACACACAAATATACACACTAGCAAGTATAAAACCCTAATCAAACCTAGGTAACAATAGTGTTGTTTTGTTATTGATTTTATTTAATTTATTAAATTAAAAAAAAAGTTTTATTTATCTTAATAATTAATAAAAAATAGATTCAAATATTCATTTTGTTCAGAACAAATCATTCAATCCTAGTATACATCCACTTAGAAACACCAAAAAGTAGGTTGGCTTGGCAAAAAAAAATCTTATATACTTTGTAATATTGTCATTTAGGATATATATTTGATTTTAAATTTAATTTAATGTTATGAAACATATCTTACGTACTATATTCATTCATCTACACCTTGAAAAATATAAAAAATAATTGCATTTATCTTGCATCAAAGAAGATTAAAATTAGCACTTGCATCAATAAAATAGATTTTATTTCCTTGTCTTGCATGTATTGAAATAAATTATAAAATACCAAAGATAATAATTATTTATTTAAATTTTTATTTATTTATAATTATTTAATTTCAACAAGTAATTAGTTTTTATTTCACTCATTTTTTCATAAAGAAACAAAAACAAGAACATTGCCAAAAGCCTTGTCAAGCCAAGCACAAACACTCTAAAACCTTGATTTAATAGTATGGTAATTACTTTCAAAAAAAAATTATTAATGAAATATCATGATTATAAGTTCCCTCGTACCCTTTGATGACACTTTACAAGACACCTGGTCTTGTCAAACATGGTATTGTCTCCAGAGTTGGATCTCTAATTTCTACAATCAATGCACAATTAGACATTGGTGACAAATTGAGAATTTTATTTTTCCATGATACACTCACCCTCACCTCATTTTTGAATCTCTTAATGCTATAATGTAGAAAGAGTAAATACTTGATCCAATAATAATCATCTTCCCTCATAACATAGGTCAAAATTATAATGTGATTCAAGCCTAGATCCTCACCTCTACTCCCCTTTTTTCTCTTCAAGTTTAGCTTTGCCACATATCATTCACATTTTTTTATGAAATTAAATGGGAATATACAAATAATTTTTTTTATATCATCCCTCAATTCATTCATCCCACCCATCCTCATTTCATGGGCCCTAGTATTAATTAGGAGCTTCATCTCCTTATTATCTAAGACACTGAAGTATGTTGGATTTTTGTTTCCACACAACTAGATGATCTTAATGATAAATATGATGTTTCATTTATATTTTGGTTACACCAAAATAATCCATTTCCATTACAAATACCTAATCCTATTTCATTGAAAAACTAACCTAAGCCATAGTCTTACCTATCACCCATTCCATTATGTCAGTCACCTTGGCCTGAACTTAAGGATTTGAGTGCATATTTTAATGTTTGTTATTCAAATGCACACAAATTTTTGAACCAATCATTTAATTCTTTCATATTTTCAGTCACCCTTTTTTCCTCTTCTTCTTTCTCTCTTCTCTATTTCACCCTCCTTCCATTTATTTTATTTGTATTCATATACCCTATAATATGTCTGGATAGGACATAGGAAATATATTGGCTAGGAATGATATAGAATAAGCCAACCCAACTATGTTGAACCTTATTTTATGAGTTGGAAAAACCTTACCTTTTACACCAATGTAGATTACCAATTCTATGATTATTCTCATCCTAACACCTAGATCAAGAGTGAGGTATTTATTCATGAGATACATGATGTATCTAAAACTAGTAGTAATCATCATGAATCTAATGCAATGAATCTCACTATATGGAGAATATGCAATATTTACATGGCCTTTGTACTATCTATTATCCTACCAAACCTATATGTGTAAAGTTTTATTAAATATGACCAATAGTTGGGAGGGATATGTTATTTGGAGGATGAGGTTAACTGCATGCAGGAAGCTACTCATTTCTCTAGTGAGAATAAAAATATATCTAACCCACCAATAAAAAATCTAACCACTCCCCCTAAGACCTCCACTTCTAACCAATCTCTTCATACTAACCAATATCATACCTATACTCCATTTATACAAGAGGGTATTAGACTTAGTGATACCTATGGTCTGAATGCACTCATCAATACCTTATTTGGTAATATTCATGAGTTAGATAAAAACCAACAATCTCTAAATCAAGGAATTAACTACAACATTCCCACCTAGGTTCATTCTTCCTCTATTCCCATCCAAACAGTTACTTATCAAGTGATGAAAAAATAATCTTACATGATCCCACCACAAAATGAGTGTATGCCCCCACCAATATATCCATATAACCAAACCCTTATGGATATCCTTACTCATGGGGTTCCCAACATAAATGATTATAAATCCCGTCTATGCTATCAATCTCATATCCAAACACCAATGGGAATAATATGCACTTATGTTTCACCCTTGTAAAATAATGTGGTGACCAATAATCCACCATTGTTTACCCCTCAAATTTACATGCCTCCCACATATAATCTCCATATACATATGGATTATACCCTACAAGACGTACCCTCAAGCTATGTTCAAACCACATATAATCCTCCTAAAAAAACCATCAATCCTCCTACATCTAACATTCTTACTCCCTAATTTCATATGTATTCCAAATCTACTCAACCAAATAAATATTTTTTAGATTATTATACTTCAACCTATCAAGATTCTTCTGTCCATTATAGTGGTTATCCAACTAATTCTTATATGACCCCACCTTTTCAATCCAATCCTGACCCATCAATAACTTAATTTAGCAACATGGTGACCTAGACTGAGTACCTTCAAGATCCTCTTGATATTAACATGTGAGGGTTCTTCTCCCACATCCCTTACCATACATTCCAAAGTTCAAAGGGGAAGGAGATCCCAAACACATGTCAAGGCTTATGCCATGGCTATTAGAGAACTCCTATGTTAGGATGAGGTTTTTGACAAAATTTTACCCAAAACCTGGAAAGAATAGCTCTTGTTTAGAATTACCACATCCTTAATAGGTTCATTCATTACTTTAGACAATTAATGGATGAAATCATTAAGGAATTCAACATGAACAAGCTTCTAAATACTAGGATTTGATAATTCCTTTGTATCAAAAAATAACATAAAGAATTAGCTACCCATTTCATCATGATATGGTGATAAGTTATATATTCATCTATAGGTGTGCCTCACATGGATCAAAGGGAACTATGTGACCTATTCCTTCACTCCTTTAACAAGGAGATGAAGGAGGATGGTCAAGAATGCCCTTATGGATCCTATGAAGAATATCTTGAGAGTGCCTTATAGATTGACCAAGTGGCCATTGATAATGGTTAGTGAACTTATGGGAAAAACAAATGCATTATCACCCCAAACCAAAAAAATTAGGCATTTAAAAATGTAAGTCCAAATAATAAAAATAACTAAGGTCCTAATATCCTTAATGAAAATATGAATGCCACCACTAATAAAGTCATTGACTAGAGAAAAAATCCAAGCCTTGTGAATATTAATAAACCAAAACTCTTGAACAACACTAAGTATAATTAAATAATGGGTGATAAGAACCAAAAACCTCCACTTGTAATTCATGCAATACCAAAACCAAAGTCAGAATGAGTATCATCATGTTGAGTAATTCCCCTAGTTCTAAAGTCATCCTTATTATCAAATGAATAAACAAAAAGGGTTTGGTTTATAGGGAAAAAATAGAGGCCTAAGGAATAAGATCCCAATGTCTATTATATTTTCTATCAGATTATTGATTATGATACTTGAATCTGTAGGGATTATAATAGATTAATAAAAAGGCTCCTTGAATATCATAGGAAAACATTTGTAGAGATGTTATTATGAACTACTACCACATTATTAAACATAATCAATGCATGACAACATTCACCCATGATTTCAAATCTTCCACCTCTGGAACTACTAATATTGATATTGCTCCTCAATTGGGAGTCCTAGGAAAAACTAAACTGATAGGAATTATAGAGTTAGAATTTGAATAAGAGGAAACTATTGTTATTCACACCAAATAATGTAAGATTATAACTCCTTATACCTCAAACATCATATAAAATTAATCTATACCTAAGCCCATGGGTAACTATGATGTGAGCTCAGATCTTACCAAAACATTCTCTCACATTTTATTTCTTTATTTAATCAATAATTCACCTACTCATCGATTAACCTTACTTGATGCCCTAGGACTAGAGCATTTATCCAATGTTACTCTACTACCAAAGGCTCAGATCAACCACATTAATCTAGATATGTTTCCTCTTATTCAAAAATCTCGATATGATGACTACTTATTTCATTTACATAGTCATCTTCTTGACTTTGAGATGGAAGGTATGGGGATCCCAAATTGTTTCTATAGGTTTGTATTTAAAAAATTTATGTAAATGGAACTATGGTTAATGATGGATCATACATCAATATATTTTCCCCTTCTCTTTCCTATAAAATCTTGGTTATGGGGAAACTAATTATTCCACAACTTATAATACCCTATGAAGCTATAATAGTCTCAAATATACTTTCATAAAAACCATTGTGATCCTAGTTACCCTGGGTATCAATATGGTGTTAACCCAATTTTATGTCATAAATAAAGATACCAACTATAACATGATCTTGGGAAGACCTTAGATATATAATATTAAGTCCATTCCTTCAGCCTTATTTCAATAAATCTAGTTCCTACACCTAGGGAAACTTTTTGTATCCCAGGGGGATCTTAAAACTTTTGATATGTTATAAGGGACCATGTGTAAGTAACCTAGGTTGCACATTAATTACCATATACATACCAATAGGGTCATAAAACCACCATAATTTGTCAAGGTTAATGAACTTGTGAAGATTAAAGTGGTTATATTAAATAAAGGGGTCTAAATCCCTCATGTTTTTTTAAAAGATAAGCTATAAGAAAAGGACATAGTGATAACTAAAAAGGTCAATATTTTAGATCCAATCACCAATCCAATAGTTTTCACCATGTCAATGGTTGACATCATAAATATCTTAGAAAAAAACATGCCATTCATCCTCCCATTCAACCCACAAAGGTTAGAAATATATAACTCAATTGAGTCTCAAAACCAGGACCCCAAGAGAGGTTAGCTACTCTACTTGATATTTGTGTGATATATATGTCAAATAATGAAGAGGTCCCTTTCATAAAAATATTTCCTATGAATACCATCATAATAAACTAATGCTCAATAACATAAGGGCAAGTTGTACTTCACATGATACTCTCATTAATTTTGAGCCTCTTCAAACCATATTCTTAGATCATGCTATGAAAGGACCATATTAGTTTTTTAGAGTTATTAATTTATTGGGTTTGCATCCTCTTGAGGTATCAGCCATTCTAATTTGGCCCACACTTATTTCTAACTTGCATTTTATTCTACGTTATCCAACATTAAATCAAATCATTCCTTCTTTCTTGACCATGTTAGTACTTAAGGAGAATATTTGTACCTTAAAAATATGTTCCATAAATTCCTAAAGAGAGACATTATCTCCTGCTTATTAAGAGGGGGGAGGGGTGGGTGGGTTGGGGGGAGCCACTCATAGAGTTATTAAAATCTTTCATTCATATAACAATGAGAAAAAAAAGTTAGCCATGTATTATCAATAATATTGTAAGTTACAAGATTTTGTTCTTAAAAATTTCACCTTGAAACAAGATCATAAGTATGTTGGCATACATCCCACACCACAGAGAAATCCTAGTAACCTTTTGAGTTCTTAAATGTGCCTACCTACACCAATATGGATCTTATAAGTAAGCCTTTTGAATTCCTAGAAGTTCTTCCTTTCCTTAAATTAGACCATAAGAGTCACTATTTCATATTTCTATAGACTCTTTCTTTCACCCTAAAATAAGTAAATACTCACCAATATTATAAGTATTGATACCAATAACCTCAATATGGTTAAAAAATATTCTCAATATTCATATCTTTGATATATCATAAGACCAAGAAATATTTCTAAGTGATAGTCCTTATTCCACACATGATCAGTGGGTCCTCTACTATGATGGGGCTAAGTATTACCTAGGTGTAGGGGTGAGAGTTATCCTAATTTATCCTAAAGGATGAGTCATGTCATTTTGTTTTAAGTTATAATTTTAGTGTATAAATAATGGGGCTGAATATGAAGCCTTATTTCTTAGCATGCTCATTATAAAATTTTTGAGTGTTCAGAACTTAAGGATCTAAAACGAATCAAAATTGGTTGTCAACTAGGTCTTTGAGGTCTATCAAATTAAATTTTAACATATTCAATTGTATAAAATTAATGTGTGTAAAATTGATAAATACTTTGAATTAATTTATATAGAGACATTCCTTATGGAATAAACTAGCTTGTTAAATCCATGGTTTCTTCATCTTTTCCCTTCAACCCTCTTCTCACTATATCAGAGTCTAATTTCATACTATTAATTAGGATATAATATCTTGTATTCAATAATTCTAGTGATAAAAGCACTACCTATATTGAAATAGATGATAGTCCGTTAGTCTTTGACTTAGCTTACAATGATGAGGCCATTCTTTAGTTATTTTGAGCTTATGATGACCTTACATCTTTCCACCAAAAATAGGGGTTTATCCCTCACTTTTTATCCTACATCGGCCCTTGAGGATGAATACTATGATTCTTATTTACAAGTCAATAAATACTTGTTTTCTAATGATGAGCATAAAGTTTTCAATATAGAGGGTGAATATCATAATATTCCCATAGACCTAATGTGTTTTAGGAAGGAAATGCCTCATTTATTAAAAAATCCATTGAAATTAACATCAATACTAAGAAGAGTCCCAAATTTATCAATTTTGGATCTTATCTCTCTACACATGAAGTAAAAGACCACAAAAAACCACTCACCAAGCTCTCAAAATATTTCACTTTTGCTTACACTGATATGGTCCCCCTCAAGCTTAAAGTAGTTGTCTACAACTTAGTTATGATGCTTGATGCAAAGCTAGTTAAACAAAATCTTAGTCCAATCAAACCTAAAGTAGCATTGATAGAAAAATATGAAGTTATAAAGCTTCTAAAATTCAGATTTATCAAACTAGTGGACTATTTCAAGTGGATGTCTAACATTTTCCCTGTGCTCAAGAAGAAATGTAAGTTTAGGATATATATATATATATATATATATATATATATATATATATATAATGTATCAAAAAATCATGCCCAAAAGATAACATACCTCTGCCTAACATCATTATTGATGCTACATTAGGATATGATTTTCTATTTATTATGGATGGTTTTTCAAGAGCCTATCTAACGAAAGGCCTTTGATGCCATATTGTTGATATGTGTAAGCTAAAAGGACACATAAAGAGTCTTTTTACATTATATTGAGGCACTTAAATTACTAAAATGCTTCTTCATTTCTTCCCCAATACTTATGAAACCTAGGCTAGATAAGCCTTTGATACATTACATTATGGAAACTGGTGTGTATCTTACTTACATGTTGTCCCAAGAGGATGATATTGGTAAAGAACCTACCATCTACTTCATTATCCATAATTTGATGGAATATGAAATATGTTATCTGTAGGTAGAAAATTAGTGTTTAAAATTTATGTTCGTAACTAAATAATTGTAGTAATATATGATTAATCAATAAATGTTAGTCATAGTAAAGTCTAAACCCTTTCAAATGTTCTTGACCCAACCATCCATATCACATAGGTTTGGGTGTTGTATCATGTTATTAAGTGAGTTTAAGCTTACTTATATCAACTAAAAGTATATCAAGGGATAAATAATTGATGATTGGTTGGTGGATTCTCCCCTCAAGGTTGGTGATCTTGTTGACACCAAATTTATTGATGAATTGATTTTTTACATAGATAATCCTCCTATCATGTCCTCTCTCAGGTATTTTGATATCGTTCATTACTTAATTGAACACACCTATCATGCTGGGGATAAATCTCAACAAATTTAGTGTCTTAACATTATCACCTTCAAATATGTCATCATAGATGAAGTTTTCTACCAAAATGATTTTGATGCCATGTTGTTGAAATGTGTAAGATAATAGGCTTCAAAAAGGGTCTTTTTCATTGTCATAGATAGGTTTTTCATAGTCAATATGATGTCCATGAAATAAATCACAAGATATGTGTATTGGGATAATTATGTCTCACTCTTGAACATGATGCTATTGAATATGTTATAAAATGTGAGAAGTGTCAACATTCATCTCAGAAGATCCATATTCCTCCTCAGGCTCTAAAATCCATCATCACACCTTAACCCTTTTCCACATAGGGTATATCTCTAATAGGTAATATTTACCCAACATATTTTTATGGTCACGATTTAATTATCATGGCCACTAAGTATTTTACTAAGTGGTTAGAAGCTATTCCATTAACAACTATCACTGGTTCAATCATTTGAAAATTAATTCTAAACCAAATCATTTTTTGATTTAGGGTCCTACAGGGCATTATTAATGACAATGGATATCCTTTCAAAAAATTGATGTATGTGATTTATGTAAAAAAAAATTAATATCACTCCACTTGGCTTATTTGTATTACCCATAGGCCAATGGCCAAGTTGAGGCCACTAATAAAACCCTGAAGTCAATATGGTTAAAATAATTAGAGATTCTAAATGAGATTGAAGCTTACAACTTTATCCAACACTTTGGGATTATAGGACAACTATTAAAATACCCATAATAAAATCCCATACTCACTTGTGTTTGGATATAAATATATTCTACCCTTAGAGGTAGAGACACCTAGCCTTCATGTTTCTCTTCAAGATCTACTTGATCATGAAGAGTAAATAAATGCACACCTAACTGAATTAGAGACTTTAGATGAACATTTTATCATTGATGTGATTAGTCATATTAATTATTTCAATCACATGGGCATATAATATAAAAAATTCAATGAGTGTCCAATTCATGTAGGATACCTTGTCCTTAATCTTGATATCCAAATTAACAAGAAGAAAGGATAAGGTCAGAAATCTAGACATAACTAGTTGGGCCCTTACCTAGTGACTAACGATTTTAATAAAAATCTTATCAGTTATAAAATCTATAAGGAAAATATTTTGGTGAATATATGAAGTATTCACACATATAACACTTCTATATCTATTTATTTCATGTCATATTACGCTCATATTATTTCATTTTCCACTGTTATCATTTTATCTTGCATATTAGATGTCATTTTTACAAAATATTTGGTTGTTAATTTTCATAACATGAAAATTTTATAATGCAACATATCATATCATTCCATTCTCACACTACCCTATTATCCCTTAGAAAATATTCTCAAAATTAGAATTGTATTGGTTTTTGACCTAGTTATCATGAGAAGAGTATATCTCTTTTCCATACATCTTATTACATAACTTATAAAATGTTATCCTACAATATAATCTAGAACCTTGTCCATGACAAAGTCTCATTTTATGAATCCTTATAAAGTAAAACATTAGCATGAAAAAAAACATAGGTAACTTTACACACTTATATTGGTCTTCGGTGATGATCCATTGCATATTACTAGTTGCATGGGGCCAATATTTGGGGGTAAAGGCCTAGTAAAAAAAAGGACTATTACCAAAACATTATGTGACATCAAAGATAACTCCCACATCTATCACTCTTATTGACCTTTAGTGTTGAGCCCTTACATATTACTAGTTTCATTGGGTTAACATTGGGGAAATATGCCCTTAATCACCTACATCTTGTCTTTGATGATGAACCCACATGTCTTCTTAGTCACATGAGACTAGGTGTAAGGGGTCTCAAAAATTCAAATAAATAAACTAGATACAGAAGCACTATTAAATCAAAAAGGGCAAAATTATAAAATATGTGTCACTAAGTACAATAAAAGTCCTAAGACCCTATCATCCTCATCTAGGAGGGTTTTGATGTAGAAGAGTGGTGGGGGATGTGGATCATGTGATATATCATATTAGTACCACCATAAAAAACTATTTATCTATCTTGAGGTTTCATATCTCTCTTCTCATTGGTGCTTCCTTATGACGTCATGCCTCTTGTCAATTGGCTAGAAGAATCTTGGCCTACACTAGATACCATTGTATCTAAAAATGCCTTTGATCTCTTGGATATTTACTTGAGAGTGTTTTTCTCCACCTTTAACATATTTAGTACCATAAACACAAGGTATGATGGAGTGAAGACATCATTCTATTGACATAGTTATGATAAGTAATATGGGATTTGTAAGTAGCTCATCTATAGAAATATTTGTTCCTATTTAAAATAGGTTGATTAGGGAATCTCTAATCATGGTCCTCTATCTGATAAAAATATCTTAAATAAAAAATTATATGAATGATGTTAGATCCAATCATATAATAATCAAAGTAAAAAATCAGTGAAGTAATAATGTCTAAAATGAAGTATCAAGTAATAAGCTAAAACATGTAAATTAATAGTTTACCTAGGTCAGCCTCATGAAATTATAAATAAGATTCATAGTTAGTAACCTCAGCCTCATCCACATAAAGGTCCTCATCCAACTAAAAATGTACTCATGATCCTTACCATCTATGCCTATCAGCTACTATTATTGCTACTATTGTGTAGGATCCTACTGTATGAGGTCTTAGTGCGATGATGGTGTTGGGGCCACCAATTATTTTCACCATATAGCCTGTCCCCATCCTCTTCTAGATGATTTTACAACTCTTGATTGGATAATTTAGTGATAATCACCCTTTTTATAAGTGGCTTCTAGGCCATCCATCCTAATATCCCTACTCATACCTCATGCATGCCCCTATAAACCACCACCAAAAATGAAACCTTACTTGTAAAGGACATACCAAATGTTTATGTTACCCTATATACTAGGTTCACCTTAGTTTGTACAACCCTATCTCAAACATGGGTGTCTCTAATGGCTACTATAAGATAAATATCCTCCCCATCCCTCTATCTAACCATGTACTAATAAGGAAGGGCAATAAAATATAATTTTATTAGGGTCCTAATAGTTTAGAGAATGGAATAGAGTGGTGCCACATCTATCCATATTGAGGCCTTAATATCCCTTACATTATTAATAGCCACTCCCCTCTAGTAGGGTAATCCTCTCGTACACTAGCTCATGAGGATCATGGGGTGATTGATAAAAAGTGCTCTCAATAAAGCCACATGTTTTAAATCTTTATAAGTGCATGCTAGGATATCCTACCTTAATGAGTATCTAGATCCTTTCTCCTTGATATGGTGGATGATTTATGATCAATGATATAGTATCTTGTCAATACCCTTGTCTCCTACCAATCAAGAGGAAAGGATATCAATGATCACCTTCTATATATTTAGGAATTTTGTCCCCTCAATCTCAAAAAGTCTCACCCTACACTTGACATGTATGATGGATGCATCACCATCCCAAAAATGTCCAACCTACTCCTCTATCCAAATCCTATAAGTGGCATCCTTTATGGTCACCAACTAACATATTTTTAGAAATATAGTAATCTTACAAACATATAAAAGAGTGATAATCCACTCCCTTGGGTCCTGAAGTTACACAAGAGTGTGGTAAGGATCTCAATATGTGATAATATCAACTAGCAACTTGATCATGGTCAAGACAATCCCCACCTATGACATGCATAAAATACTGGAACTATTTGAGATGACCAACTCATTTGTCATCAATAATTCCATCACATAGAAAAACCACTCTTTTTACATGTGTTTATCCTAATGGATATAGGTCTCCTAAAAAAATTAAATATCCCAAGTTATCCTTAAAAATCAATCACACCCTTTAGAAATCTAATTTTTTCCTCTCTAGTTCCAAAGGACAGAACCAACCCTATTTACAAGTGATGGTTATGCAACCATCATAGGTGGTTATGTAACCATCCTTGGTGATTATGAAACCAATGTATATTATTGGTTTTGTAATCTCCCTCTCTATATACTATGATGGTTATGGTTTTTCCATGATGGATACGTAACTACCAGTCTACAAAGACCAATGGTTCTGTCCCTAAGTGATGGTTTTGTTTGTCATTAATGTGGCCCCAAAATTAACATAAAAGTATCTAAAACATTAAAAAATTATATTTTTATAACCTACCTAGCCTCCTAATCTAATACATACAATAAAATTCAATTCTTAATGGATCTAAATGTATTTTTATGAAATTTTTTAAAAATAGGGAAATAACATAAAAACAATCAAAACCTACCTATCCTTGATTAGATCCACCTCCCACTAACACATTAACCAATCCTCATCTTGTGATCTATCCATCAGTGGCTTGTTTTCCCAAATCCATCACAAGCATCCTGGAGCTTTAAAATCTCTCAAATTAATTGGCACAAATGAATTTATTTTTGTCAAGTTTTTGGATATAATAGGCCCTAAATTAGCCATTTTTATTTAAAAACTTTCCAATTTTGGCATATTTTTGAATTTAATGTATATTTTCATGTTTACGAGTCATTCACAGCTAAACTTAATAACTCATGTTTTAAAACTAATATTTTGAAATAATTTTGATATTTTTTAGCATGTTTGTTAGTTTTGCAAATACATGATGACTTGGCACTAGATTCATTCCTCTAACTATGATTGTCCAATTAGTATTATCTTCCCTCCACATACAGTGCACACTATTGTTCTTGATTTAATTACATAGTTTATTTTCCTCTTTTTCATTACATTGTACTTGATTCACACATTTTATTTGTAGGTTGTACTAAGTATCGACTAGCTTCATTACACCACTTAGTTAAGTCAGGTAAGTATTTATAAATCCCTTATGCACACCACTATTTGGGACCACACCTTAGTAAATTTATGAAAATGCATCATCCTAAGGAGTAATATGTATGGACCTAAAAATTAAATGATGCAACATTTTGGCATGATATCCAATGATAATTTCATGATATCCTATTTATTCTTAGATGGGTTCTCTTTAATCCCCTACCCTTTTTTACTTCCTTATTCCCTATATTTTCCCCTCAAAATTCTCTATTTAATATCATCTCTTATTTATGTTAGAATATTTTTTAAAAAAATATTAAGAGATAGAACCACCCATCCTAATGACATAACTATCACATCTAATTATGAAATTGCCTTAAAAATGATGAAATTGCCATGATGGTTTTAAAAACTGCCATGAAAGACCATCATGTATAAGGTGGTTCTATCATGAAATGTGGTAGTTCTATCATTTAAGGTAGAATTTCCATCATCTAAACTGATGGTTTCATAGTCACCCTTATAAAAATTGGTGGTTACATCACCTTTGTCTTGTGTTTTAGAATTAGCTCCAAGAACTTGGCTTTCAATCATTTTTTCATGCTACAATTATGTTTCTTAATTTTTTAGCTTTGATTTCACCTAAAATTTGGCCAAGTTCACTTCCACTATTGATTTTATCTATGTTCAAACCTTTCCTAAGTTATACTACTAGTTATACTCATTCTAACTCATCCATGCAACCTCTATTTCTCTTATACAAATACCCTAATTTTGGATTTTTATACGATAATTTGCATTGAAGCATGTAGTTTTCAAGATTTTTATAGCCACAAGCTACTTATCATTGCTTTAGATATTTTTTTTTATCATTTTAATGTCAACTAAATAATTTTAAATAGGGACAATCATTATTTTGAAATTAGTTCTTTCTTAACTAGACATAGTCAATTAATATTTGTTTAGAATTATGTCTCCCTCATCTTCTCTCTTTTTTTTGAATTTACACTCCTTGTTAGAGAGTTCTTATAATAATTTGTTGATCAAAGGATCTATCACACTAAGTACCACATCATAAATATTACTCTTGCTTTTAGCTAATCTACACCTTCATCAGGTTGGGAGTTTATATCTTAGATTATTTTTTATAGATTAGTTTTATTTCTTGAATTAGTTTAAATAAATTTTATAGGAAGAATAATTCTTCTCTCTCCCATCTTTGAACAAAAATATTAGTTATTTTTCTTTAATGTTTGCTTCCATTCAATAGACTTATTCATATCATATAGATTTGCATCCAAACCATAGATATATACAAAAATCAAAATACTTTCAGCTATAATCAAAATCAATTGTCATTTTATAACAACCTTTCATCCACACATAAATATACACACTAGAAAGTAGAATAACCTAGTCAAACCTAAGTAATCAGTAGACATTGTTTTGCTCTTAATTCTCTTTATTTTATAAAATTAAAAAAAAAAAAAAAAGAAGCTTAATAATTCATAAAAATTAGATTTTAAATATCCATTTTATTCGTAAAAAATCATTCAAACCTAGTGTGCATCCACCTAGAAACACCAAAATTTAGGTTGGCATGCATTTAAAAAGAAATTCTTAAATACTTTGTAGTATTGATGCTTAGGATCTATTTTTTAATTTATATTTATTTTCATGTTAGGAAATCATAGTTTACATACTATATTAATTCATATACACCCTAAAAAATGTCAACAACAAGTGCATTTAGATTTCATATAGGAAAATTAATTTCAACACTTGTACGTATACAATAGATTTTTTTTCTATCTTACATGCATTGAAAGGAATTGGAAAATACCAAAAATAAGCATTATTTTGTTGTATTTTTAGTTATCTATCATTATTTAATTTTAGTAATTTCATTTCAACAAGTAATTAGGTCCTATTTATATAAATTATTCATAAAGAAATAAAAACAAGAACATTGCCAAAAGCCTTGTCAAGATAAGAACAATCACTCTAAAACCTTGATTTAATAGTAAAGTAAGTAATTTAACAAAAAAAATTAAGAAAATAACATAGACCTATATTTAGGATACTATGATTTGGATGACACTTTCTAAGACACTTGGCTTAGTGATAGAAGGTCTTTTCCATAGGTTTAGAGCAGTTGGTTTTACAAGCAAGGTCAAATCAGACATTAGAGCCAAATTAAGAATTGAGGTTTTCTGTGCTACACCCATCCCACACCTCATATTTGATGTTATTAGTGATATATAAGATAAGTAAATAATCCCTTATTCACCAATAATCATCTTCTATCAAAATAGAGGTCACCAATATAACATGATTTAAGCCTAGATCCTCACTAACACCCTCCCCTTTTCTCCTTAGGTCTAGCCTCATCATATGTCATCTACATTTTTGGATGACATTGATTGGGTGTAGTCAACCTAATAGAGTTTATCTCATCCTTAAAGTTATTTATTCTATCCATCCTCACATCATAGGCCCTAGTATTGATCAAGATCTTCATCTCCTTGTTATCTCAGATAGCGAAGGACCTTGGAGTTCTATTTTTGCATAGTTAGATGATATTAATAAGGAATGTGATGTTTTATAAGTCTTATGGTTTAATAATGAGAATACATTTCCATTTCCCATTCTTAGTCCCATTTACCAAACAACCATCCTAACCCATAGTCTTACCCATCACCTATTATATTACGTTGACTACCTCAACCTAACCTTAGGGAGTCAGGTGCATAGTTTAATATGATCCATTGAGATTTTAGTAATAGTTGGTCCACAAAAAGGATCAAATGCATTTTAAATTGATCATGTCTTGGATCAATGTAATGAAAAATTGAGGAAATCATGGATGATATTAATGAGGGGAACATTGGACATGGTTATTAATGTTTTTAAATTTGAGCATGAAGTAACAATGGATACAATATAAAGAGTAGATGAATCCATAAAAATAGAGAAAATTAAATAAAGAATAACATAATAACATAATAAGTCTAATTTTAAAAACACTAAAAATATAAAAAAAAATACAATAACTCATTATGGTGTAGTGGGATTTACATATACCAATACAAGCAATGGTTAAGACAACATACCATGATTATGAATAAGATGGATATGACACTCTTGACATCACAAAACTATAAACAACCTCTCATCTCAATTGGATATTTAACACATAATTTAGATTTTGATTGCATATGTTATGCATGGACTCCATGGGAGTGACCCATAGACAAAGTTAGTAGTTAATCAATGTTTCAAATAAAATAAAATTTAATATAAAAAATAAAATATTGCAAAAATATAAAAACATGAAAAATATTTTCAAAAATAAAAAATCAGGATATGAACATGACATAATATGCTAGTTACTTCTTTAGATATTGTATTTATCATGTATGATGTTATATAACATATTGTTTTATATACAAACTCATTTTGTGATATATTTAAGTTTAATGTAGGACATCATTACATATTCATTCTTAGATACTAGACTCCACTCTACATAATGGCCATGCCCATGCTAGGGGAATCTAATTATACATGTTACACTATCATATTTTATATCTATCTATGACATTAAATTAAATGTTGAGCTACATATCATATAAGTGTCTTTCTAAAACACTCAAATTTTACATAGATATGATACTTTCTCACATAATAATATTAACATTTATTGCTTATTGTGTGCATCCCTTGACTTTTGTGTAAAAATTTATTAATCATCTCTATGAGATCATTTTTTGGTATGTATGGCATTTAAACATGTCCATTACTTGTGTCCCTTGGCCTTATGTGTGTAATATTTACTTATGTGACATTTGAACATCCTATGTATGTAGTGCTTAGACTTGTTATATGACAATTTGTGACATTATTACATGTTTTTATTGTATTTTTTATGATCATTATTAGTGGCACAATGATTTTTATGATGTACCCCTAGAGAATAGTCTACATCAGATATGTTACTTTATTGTGCACTTCATTGCTAAATCTATGTATACATGACACTCGTGTGCTTAAAATTAATTATGTTAAATACATGATTCAAAGGGAAATTTCAATTCTATGTTGACATACTCTTAAAATTGTTGACATGATATTATATGAGTGTATCTTTATCATGATATAATTAACTCTTATTTTGAGACGAGTGACTTGTAAGATACATCCCTCATCTAAAAAGGGGGACTCATGGTGGGTTTGTATTAGAGATTCAAACCTATATAAGAAGACTTAGGACAAAATAAAAGTTAAAATATAAAAAATATAAGTGTAAAAAATACATAATAAAAGGTTTACAAAGATTCAAATTAATGAAAAATTATTTTTATAATTAAAATATAGGTTTTTAAATATTTAAAGTTATTCATAAATAAAAAATATCAGAAATATTAGAATATTGATAAATATTCTAGGGGTATATGACATGCATATTCAATCACTTTTCAAATAATTAAAGAACATAATTATACACAATCCATATGTATGGGCATATACAAAATCGTTACAATATAAGAGTTACATATGATTGAGAGTAAAGATGAATAAAATTCTATATCAATGGCACATATCTAGAGGGGGAATGATACTCATTAATGCACAATATTTTTCAAAATTTCAAGATTTAAAAATGGAAAAGTTCAAATATTAGAAGTTTAAAATGTAAAAATTCAATAGTTTTCAAAGATTCAAAGTTCAAAGTTCAAAAGAAAAATATTTATTTCAAAGAAAATTATATGAGAAATGTGGTCATGATGGGAGAATGAATATTAATCATTCATTTAAAAAAATTAAAAATAGAAAATAGATCCATCTACAATGGTGTGATTTAAATTTGTTTAAGTGATGTACACTCAAGTCTAATGGCACTCAATGATTTTGACATCTAGTGAACCTAGCATGGTTCCACCTTTTTGGATTATTATTTTTGGTACTATTATATTTTCATGAGAGTTGGATTAATGAGTCTTTACAAATTAAAATTTTGATTAGTTATTCAAAATTGAGACATGATCACTCTAAATTCACCATTGGTTCAAATTTTCGAAGTCCTTCAATAAGTGGGCACATTTATCCATTATTAGTTATAGGATAAAGAGTAATTTGGTTTCACATATACATAGGCGTACTCATTCCTTAGTCTCTTTTCAAATTTATGAATATCAAATTTATGTTTTTCAAATTTAAAATAAACAAAATAACTAATTCATGAGTTTTTGCATGTTTTATTAACATTAGTGCCCTACACAATTTATATAATGGCTCAAGAATAAAATTTCTTGTATAAAATCAGATTCACCTCTCTCCCCTTTAATCTACCAATTTTATTTTTTATAATAAGGGAGAGGGTGGGGAGAGGGGAGGGGAATGTAGACACATAAATTTGGTCATAAGTAATTTAAAATTATAATTTTTTTCATATTCTTAGCAACATGAATTGTATTGAATTACATGATTCTTATTTTCTATTTATCTAAGCCATATATATTATAATCATTTAAAAGTGGTATTCGGATGCTAAGAGTGTTGATTGAGATAGCCTATGCCTAGCTTAGCCCTAGACCTGTCCTAGAGACTTTATCACACTTTTAAAACCACTATGTAAATTGCAAACATATTCTGTTAGCTCAAACATAGTTTCAAAATATATTTCCTAGATCCCAACCTAATGTGCCCAGTAGTTTGCTAGTTGGACACTAGCACCACATTAAGGAAACTAGAGCCACATGGCACTAATGTCCCCATTTTGGTGATAGTTTCCATTTACCTAACTCTCCTAAAGGATATATTTTTAAATGTGTGCCCCTCCTTAGGTTATTATAATTACATTTTATTATCCGCACAAGCTATGAATCTCTAAATATAAAACTATTTGACCTCTATTCACTAGCTGGAAAATGGATGCAAAAGCCTATCCAAACAAGAAACAAGTTGAGAAAAATTAAGGTATTTGATCCCTATTCTACCCTACTTATGCATACTAACATCTATAGTTTCTCTAAGCCCATATTTCAAATATTTTCAAGGTCAAACACACTCAAGGCATTCAAAACCACTCTCATTCTAGAATTTACTTGCACTTGCACCAAGAACTAAGTGGGAGAATTGCATTGGTCTTTATCCTTATTTGAAATATTTGTATGTAGGAAAATCTATTCAAAATTGGGTGTTGAGGATGTCTAGCCTATCCTACTAATGAACACACATTTTCAGCTCATGTCATACTTTCAAGGAGGATTAAGGTTTGCACACTAGATCATATTTTCTAGGCACAATTCAAATTTTCATATTTCATGTGTGCAAAATAAAACACAAAACCATAGGTATGGGTGGTTTTATAAAATAAGAATATTCATATAAAGAGGACACTAACACCATTTTGAGGATATAAGAGCAACATGGTGTTACTATCCAGGTGGGGCACTATTGTCTAGTGAGTAATCAGACCTAGAGACCCTGTTGATCACAATTAGACCTATCCAAAACCCAATTTTTATAACCCACATATTCCATGATAGTGACATTTCAGATAAGTCTCTATTTATACATATTTATTACCATTTTAGAAATTCAAAATAAGTCAAAATACATAACAAATTAGTGATTAATTATTACATATTATTTAACTAGTTTAGACATCTCAAAATTTTAATATAAATTAGTAATTACATACGTAAAATCCTAAAATATTAAATCATTTGGTGAACCCAACTTACTTTGAACATTACTTCAAACCCTATTTTGCATTAGTCCAATTTTTTGTGTAATAAATTAGGGTTGCATACTTCTAATTCATTGATTTTTTAAGACAATATAGCTATTTAAATTGATTCCATATTAAGGTTTCAATTTATTTGAATATAATTTAAATTATTTCAAGAAAACCCTTGATTAAAAGACCCTAACCCTAGATCATCCTAGGTTTCACATTTTATGAAATTACTCAGTCTTAATTTATAGCTTATTATAATGATTATCATGATGGAAGGCATCATTCGCTTCATGTTAAAAATCCTTGTAATTTGCTTAGCATGTTTATTACCAACTATTTGTAGAAAATTACATATGTATATTACTCCTATCATGAATTTGGCTTGAGATAAGCTTGTTTTACATATTGGTCCTACATCATGTGAGTCCCATTTCTCTATGGATCATTTATATATGGATCCATTTTGTTAGGATTATGGAGCTAAAAGCTTCACTGATGCAGATACGGAGGAGGTTGCAGGAGAGTTTCTAAGTGTCAGAGACACCGACGTCGGTCAGGCCAATCGACGTCGGCAGGATAGGGCAGGAAGGCAACCGACGTCGGTCAGAGATCGGCCGGCGTCGGTCAGAGATCGGCCGGCGTCAGCGATGCCTAGGCGGACAGGGACCAGTGTCGGTCGCCTGTGTGGTTCGACTGCAAACTAATTACGGGCAGTTAGCTAACGAACCAAGTGTTTGCATGATCAGGGCTAATTATAGACTGAGAGCTGCAGATCTAATTATTGTAATTAGATGTCTAATTATTGTTTGGATGAGATCTATATAATAGACTCATGGTTGTATTGGAAAAGTGTGCTAGGGAGTAAGAGAGCATAATTATAAGCTCCTTCTGTGTGTGAGGTAGAGCAATGGTGCGTTCCTCCTAGTGCCTCAGTACCAGGTGTGTTGGTGCTGGATTGGAGAGCCAGCTGGGTTCTTCAAGAGTGTAGGATCTTGGTCACAGTTGTATGGCCTATATAGGAGATCTACATGGTAAGTAAGATCGTGGATCTGTAGGTGTATGTGTGTGCAAGGTCGAGGTTCACAGGTGAGCAGAACCGTTGTTTGATTTGCAGGTGTGCAAGGTCATATAGACAGCAACACAACAGGGAGCAGTATCAGGCAGGATCTACTTGGAGTACAGGTGTGTACTCGGATAGAGCAAGAGGAAGGCAAGGGAGTTCCTTCCATAAGTATGGTCTATTGAATTGCAGGTTGTTGCAGATTCATGGGAGATCTACTTGAAGTACCTTGAGTACTTGTGGAGCACGTGGAGTGCTTGTGGAGTGCGTGGAGCACTTGTGGTGTGCGTGGAGCACGGGAGGTGAACACCAACTCTGTATTTGAGTTGGGTGTTGGGACCTGTGAGAGGGAGAGCTTTGGGGAGGAGAATTACTGTTCACTTGAGGTGTGGGAAACCTCTGTAAGGTGGTGGAGAAGAAGTGGCATCTTCTTTATTGTATTCTTTTCTGTATAAAGTGTTAATACAAGTTGTGTATTGTCTCTCATATCATGTGTTATTCTGAATTCTAGTTACTTGGTGAATCTGGTTAATTTTCGCATATTAAGTTGCTTGGTTTGGTAATCAAATTGTGTGCTTCCAGTTTATCTCCCAACAAGTGGTATCAGAGTAAGGTTGTTGGCTCATAGCTTGATACCAACAAGTGGTATCAGAGCTAAGGTTGGAGGAAGCAGGTTTTGTGTTTGGTTATAGGGCACTCTCAGGGATTTCTGATTGAGTGGGAGTAGAGCAACAGCAGATCAAAGTAAGCTAAGAATGGAGGAGTTGAAAAGCACAGATGGTTACTCACGGTCCTATGGAAAGAAAGAGCAGGTAAAAGATTATTGTTGGTTGGTAGCAAATCAGCATGAAGAAACTGAAGAAGCAGATGTTGCAGGTGTTATTACACAGGATGCTCTTGGAGGTTTCTTGGATAAAGTTGAATCTTGGATAAAAGATTCGGTTGCCTCTTTCCATGCAGCCCTAGGTAGAGGAGCTGGTAAGCCTTGCCAAAGAATTGGCAAAGGGGAAGTGAAGCTGAAATTGCAGGCGACCAACACACAGGTGTTGATGAAGGTCATGCAGGTCCCAGGTTTGGAGATATGGCTAATTTCTTCAGAAAGATTGGGTGATGAGAGATGCACAAGAACTCTCACAGCGGATGCACTTGAATTAGCTGGTGGTAAGAAAACAGGTATCCTTTATCTACTTGTTTATATTACTGATTCTTCTTTTGTTGCGGAGACGTGGCTTCGTAGGCTTGGTCACATGAGCAGGAAGGAGATGCATGTTCTTAAGCGGAAGACAAATATATTTGATAGGCTTAAGAACTGGAAAGCCTTGGTGTTTATGGAGGAGATGGTGGACAGAACCCAGTGGATGTGGCTGGATACTTCTGAGCAGGGCAGTTTGGACATGGGTTTTGATTCAAAGAAGCTTGCGGGTAAAAAGTCATCACTCACAGGCAAACACAGGTACCGATGTCGGTCAGAAGGAACTGGCATCGAACAGACAGGTGCCGATGTCGGTCATGTGCAGACCGAAGCCGGTGATGTCGGGCAGGGTAAGACCGATGTCGGTCAGGAGACCGACGTTGGCAGTATGTAAGACCGATGTCGGTCAGAGGATCGACGTCGGCAGCAGGGACACCAGCGCTGGCAGGTTGGTAGTTAGGTATAGACGCATGGAACCGACGTCGGTTGGATGCAGACTGTGGAGTGACCGAGGTCGGTCACTGTAAACAGATTTTGGGTGGATAGCACGCTGTCAAGGAGTCTCAAACACCCATATGGAGGACTGAAGGCGTAAGTAGGCCCTCAAATTTGTTGTTCCTCTTCTTTATACATGTTGCTGATTGTAGAGCATGAAGGATCCAGGAAACAGGTGTGAGCTTGGCATGGATGAGGATGTGATTCCTTGGAGGAAAAAGCACAGAGACGAATGGATACCTTAGTAGAAGAATAGAGAGAACGGATACGTGAGACGGAAGACCAGGTTATATGGTCTTGTGGAGCTGCAGGACAGTGGTACAGGGTTTGACAGGTGGAGGACGGAGCATGGCTTCAGTCAATGTCAGGGTAACTACTGTGATTTGTCTTACCAGGTGGATGATGAGTCGTGACATCATTTTGTTGCTGTATGTGGATAGTATATTTGCTAGCAGGGTTAGTACATACAGGGTTTTGCTGAGCTAAGGGTAAGATTAGTTCAGTGGCATGTCAGGAGGAGTTTGGAGCAGCGAAATTCTTTGACATGGGAGGCATGAAGATCACAGGTTGATTTTGTCTCGAGTGGGAGCTGATGTGAATCAGGTGTTGGTGAGGTTCGGGATGCAGAGCCAGAGCACACTAAGGGCTGGATAGGTACAGTGTCCGAAATCACATGAGGTCTGGTATAGACCTGAGTATTCCCATGCAGTGGGAGCTGTCAAAGAGTTAGGAGCCAATTCGGGGAAGTGGGTTCTCAGGTACTTGAGAGGGACCGGTAGCAGGGATTCATGATATGCAAGGTCAGGACTTCACTACATGTGTTTGTAGGTTCGGATGTGGCAGGGTACTCGGATGACAGGTGGTACACCACGGGATGTGTGGTGGGTTGTCTTCAGGATTGATCTTGAAGAGGGATACAAACCAAGAAATAGATTAGACAGAGTACAGGTACAGGTACAGTGCAACTGTTTATCTCCAAGTGGGAGATTGTTAGGATTGTGGAGCTAAAAGCTTCACTGATGCAGATACGGAGGAGGTTGCAGGAGAGTTGCTAAGTGTCAGAGACACCGGCGTCGGTCAGGCCAACCAACGTCGGCAGGATAGGGCAGGAAGGCAACCGACGTCGATCAGAGATCGGCCGGCGTCGGCGACCCCCAGGCAGATAGGGACCGGTGTCGGTCGCCTGTGTGGTTTGACTGCGAGCTAATTACGGGCAGTTAGCTAACGAACCAAGTGTTTGCATGATCAGGGCTAATTATAGACTGAGAGCTGCGGATCTAATTATTGTAATTAGATGTCTAATTATTTTTTGGATGAGATCTATATAATAGACTCATGGTTGTATTGGAAAAGTGTGCTAGGGAGTAAGAGAGCATAATTATAAGCTCCTTCTGTGTGTGAGGTAGAGCAATGGTGCGTTCCTCCTAGTGCCTCAGTACCAGGTGTGTTGGTGCTGGATTGGAGAGCCAGCTGGGTTCTTCAAGAGTGTAGGATCTTGGTCACAGTTGTATGGCCTATATAGGAGATCTACATGGTAAGTAAGATCGTTGATCTGCAGGTGTATGTGTGTGCAAGGTCAAGGTTCACAGGTGAGCAGAACTGTTGTTTGATTTACAGGTGTGCAAGGTCATATCGACAGCAACACAACAGGGAGCAGTATCAGGCAGGATCTACTTGGAGTACAGGTGTGTACTCGGATAGAGCAAGAGGAAGGCAAGGGAGTTCCTTCCATAAGTATGGTCTGTTGAATTGCAGGTTGTTGCAGATTCATGGGAGATCTACTTGAAGTACCTTGAGTACTTGTGGAGCACGTGGAGTGCTTGTGGAGTACGTGGAGCACTTGTGGTGTGCGTGGAGCACGGGAGGTGAACACCAACTCTGTATTTGAGTTGGGTGTTGGGACCTGTGAGAGGGAGAGCTTTGGGGAGGAGAATTACTGTTCACTTGAGGTGTGGGAAACCTCTGTAAGGTGGTGGAGAAGAAGTGGCATCTTCTTTATTGTATTCTTTTCTGTATAAAGTGTTAATACAAGTTGTGTATTGTCTCTCATATCATGTGTTATTCTGAATTCTAGTTACTTGGTGAATCTGGTTAATTTCCGCATATTAAGTTGCTTGGTTTGGTAATCAAATTGTGTGCTTCCGGTTTATCTCCCAACACATTTGAGTTACCTCTAGTTATTAATAGATTATAAAGAGTTCATATGACTCCTTTTATTCCACCCCCACCTAGACCACTTGATTGTCTATGCTCTTATCTTGCATCTACGAATCACCTCCAATAAATAGTAGATCCTATGGTTTGAGCTATCACTAGTTAGAATAGGGTGCCTCCTCAACTTATACAAGAATAGTGTAACCCTAACATCACTCCTCATCCCCAACACACTAAAATGGAACCCAAATATTAGTAAAGAGAATTTGATATAGTGGATCAGTTGAAAAATACACTAGCCAAAATATCTATATTACATTTACTTCAAAAACCAATAATATTCAAAGATATTCTATTTTAAAAACTTAATCACACATATATGATTCATGATACCAAGCCATCCTATTTTTTATCTATCATGAATAATATCAAGGATGTGGAGGATGTGATATATTTTTCCAATGAGGATTTACCTTCATAATTAGTAATTGATCAGAAACTACCACTTTTCATTTAATCTCAAATCAATAACATAACTATTAAAATAATTCTCATTGACAATGTCTTGGGACTCAATATATGTAACCTCACATTTTTAAAAACCATAGGAGTTGATATAGAATCTATGTAAAAGATAAGCATGAATATTAGGGGGTTTAATGAAATTCCTAGATAGATAATGGGTTCAATCACATTGGAAATTACAATGGGACCAAAAACATTATCTACACACTTTCAGGTGATGCCAAACCATTTACATCATAACTTTATACTTGGGAGACCTTGGATACATGATATGGAGGTTTTACTTTCCACTCTTCATATATGTGTCAAATTTTTGCATGATGGATACCTCTACACATGTCCAATACATAAATAGCCATTTAGATATTTTAGACTTACTAAGCCTCCTACATCAAGTGCATCATCTAATGTAACACCTCATGTTCTCATCAAAACCCAACCTCACATGATTCCCATTGAAAAAATGCATACATATGAGGAGGGGGAGTCTAGTAAGACTATTCATATACCACCTTTAGATCTTTTTATAACATAGGTACCCTCACTAATGATAGAGGAACAACCATTCCTGGCACAGTTACCTTCATCAATGATTAAAAAAACCTCTAACCATTTATACATCCTCACCCAAGATAGATGATGATATGTTTACATATTATTTACCACTACTTTTTAATTTAGAAGAGTCTTACATTCATAATTTTGACACTAATGCATAGGCCACTATAGAGGTTGATTAACCACATATAGAAATTGATGATTATTTATGTGGATTGAGTTTTACATTAGGGGGGCCATGAGAGTATAGAGATAATTCAAATGCACTTATACCTTTCCCTACACTAGTAGCATCACTTGTTTAGGACATAGCACTACAAGATCCCATACTCAGCTACAGTCAGCAGCAATTCCCTTAATCCATTTAGTACATATGGTAACATCCATAGATATTGACTTATTCATAAAGATTCAAGTAGATAGTTCAAAGGAAAGACCACACCAGATCTTATAGGTACTACTTAATAGAGGATTGATGATCTTACTCACATTCCATCACATATCAGTTAGCATATTATCACCATAGGAAGGACAACCCTTTTACCACTTCCATAGACTCATATGACATGACATAGACACATGCTCATCACTACAACATAAACTAAATAAATTTAAGGCTAAGGGTACTATCTAGATCATACAGTCTCCACATCTATAAGCACCACCACCACCAGTGATACGAGCTACTTCATAGATACGAGCACTGTGATAGAGCTGTCATCAATATGAATATTAACAAAATGATCCATTTACTATATAGATATTTTTAGTAGACAAATATCTTTCCCATGTGGCTATAGATGAGGATTTTGATCCTAATACTTGTACTTTGTAATTTTTAAAACATATTGGTTATTAGGAGAGTGAGCTATAACATGTTATACACTAAGATTCTATTAGACATATTACATTACCAGTTACATGTGGTTCCAAGGTGGTCAATATATTATTGTTCATTTTGAACAGAGATATTCATATACAGGTTACACTTGGAAGTACATGATTATAATAAATGGATGCCATAGTTGATAAATTATAAACATACTTAATATTCACTCATGAGGGACACATGGTTTGCATCTTACATGATGACAGAAATGAGAACCATAATTTGTACATAGATACTCCATGCTCTAATGTGGTTTACCCTGGGAATACATGAGAGGCGTCTTACACAATTGAACAACATGCCATTAGGATGCACATACTCTAGACTGATGATATGTACAAGGCTCTAGAGATGCATATAGATTAACATGATAATTTTAATGATTATGACTTATTTGAGTTTGGATAAGTTAATTATCTAACACTGGATGATCTTCCACTAGATCTACCATTTGATTATCCACATCCCATGGATGTACTCTTGGCTCTTTAGAGACATTACACTTTTATTATATACTTATTTATTTAATTTTCTAATATTTACTTGTACATACCTTATTATATCCCACTCCTTGTACATAGTTTATTTTCATTTTGATTGCACATAGCTTATATGCAAAAAATATGAAAACAAAATAACATGTCAAAATATAAAAAACATTCAAATATTACTCATAATTTTTTTTTTAAAGATTATATGAATTACTATGTTTACATTTCTTCTACTTACTAGATATTATATATGTTATCTATCTTTGTATAGTTATTTTTATCATACACATGTGATTTAGTTGTTCTTATTGAGTGTTTGCAGATTACATACAAGACTCCAGTCCACTACACTAATCTAGAATTTATATCATCTACCCACTAAGAGTATATACACCAATTCAATTTTATTCATTTTATACATCCACCCATTTGGGATATCTCATACATAGTTACCTTTACTAGGTTATATCCTTATATTCTATACATTCTAGTTTACGCATTGAGATATCTTGATATTGATAATTAATAATCATTATTCAATTTTTTTGTAGAATATCACTAATTAGACTCCATATATGTACATCTTAGAAACTACATATATTTGTACTACATAGTTATAGATGCTTTCATTTCTAGCTTTTCTAGTTTAGACTTGATTGTGTTTCCTATGATTATTCCATTTTTTAGGGCATTTGATTATGCCATTATTCTTTGGCTCTACACCACTTATATGTATGTATGTATGACCTGGACATATGCCCATGTCCCTTGTGTGTGATTTATTGATTATATATGTAGTTGTTTGAACATGTCCTTTTATGTGGCTCTAAGACAAATTTCTTAATTGCTTATGTATGTGGACATTTGAACATGCCCTTATATTTTTTCTATGCTTATATTTAGTGGAATGTGCCCATGTCCCTTTTATGATGGCTCCTTGGCCTAATTTTGTGTGTCTCAAGTGTTTTGTATGTATGCTTCCTATATGTGTCTTCACCATGACACTTGTCTTTTCTTGTTACACACATACTAGTTTTTTATGCCATGAGGGACCTCATACATCTACCTTTCCTACTTGGGTGTCATAATGGACATCATGCCCCATCCCCCTAGGTAGATACTTAGATTTACATGTATACACATTGATTACATCTATATTTACACCCTTGTGTAATGTTAGATTAAAACATACATATTACATTACCTACTTATGCTCATTTAATTTTACATTCTGATGTTATGTTTATAAATTATATTGGAATATCACACAATTATCATATATGTGCTTTGGATAACACGTTTTGTAGAGATACATATTTTGAGGATAGATCTTACACATGTTCCATAAATAACCTTAAAAAGGGGAAAATTCACAAGTGTTTATCATAGAGATTAGGATCCTAATTTTCTATTCATAGATCATTTTCAACATATAGGATCGGTTTTAGAAATAAAAAACAATTTAGAGATAGGGAAAAAGGGACTAAAAAAGTAGTCTAAATCACCTAGATTTTAGACCAAATGAACATTAATTCTTAGATTAGGACACAAGAGCCATAGGGTTCCATTGTCCACTATAAATTGCTATTATCTAGTAGCCCCAGATTCATGGTGGTCCAGAGTAACTAGAATAGAACACTAGGTATAATACATATTTTCATAGGTACAGTCACATGTGTTGTTATGTTAATATTTTTCTTAGATACACTTATTTAAACTTAGATTCATACTAGTATCTTAGATTTGGGGGTATCATGTATATCATAATCACTCCCACATTTAGCTTAGATACACAAAAACAATTATTATATAATCAATTCAGAATCAGTATACTTAGATATTAGATTGGTAGAATGCACATAGAACATAGTTTTCCTATGCTTAGTTACACACAGGTTGATCAGATGGAATGGAAAAATCCATTTAATTATCTATATTATAGACACTTATTATCATATTATAGGTTGTAACTAGTTTCATATCTTCTCCATCTATAGTGGTTAGCATTCCTTAGTGGCCTATAGCTGCCTAATATACCCAAGTGGCCACGAAGCCAACCTACAAAATTAGATATACCTAGTTAGATACTTTCATCACTTTTTTCAATTTAGTTTCAGATACATCTATTTCACATAGGAGGGTAATGATGGAGTCATATCCTACTTGAGTTATTGAGCCACCCATATGAGAGGGTTAGACACACTTATCATATTATACAAGCTATTCATAGATCACGATTTATCAAGTAGGGGTGGACAATGATGGATTCAAAACCAAATTAATTTATTGAGCCACCCATATATGATGATTGAATAATCTATTAGTTCAATCTAATATATTTAATTATTTGATCACTATTTACACTAACACATATAAGTTGTCACCAAGTTCATGCATTGGTTTATCTACCTAATAAGGTGTATTTGTTTCTTTCCTCTTTCCTATCTCTTTACTCATATTTACTCAGTTACTTTATTCATCATAGTCTTTTGCTTTTGATAGTCTCTTAAGTAAGGATTGATTTTTATATGTTTTATTTCAGTTCATTAATTTAGATCATGTTTCATATAAGTAGACCTAGATTCACATAATCAGACTCAATTACATGGGATTCACTTCCTAGGTAAGTCCAGGTATGCTTATTTTTTCTTTATACTAGTTTTTTCACTTTGTTGTATTTATAGCATAAAGTGGGGGGAGGGGGTGAATGTAATCATCTAAAAGTGGTATTTATATGTTAAGAGTGTTTCTTGAGATAGCCTATGCCTAGCTTAGCCCTAAACCTATCATAAAGCCTTTATTATACTTTTCCAACCATTGTGTAGATCTCAAACATCTATCAACTCAAACACAGTCCTAGAACAACCTTCCCATATCCCAACCTAGTGTGCCTAATATTTTTCTAGCTAGACACTTCACCACATTAATGACAATAGAGCCATATGGTGCTAGTGTCCCTAACTTGGTGTTAGTGTCCATTTCCCTATCTCTCCTAAATAGATATATTTTAAAATATGTGCCCTTCTTAAGGTTGGCCTAAGTACATTTTATTATTTCCATAAGATATATATCTCTATAAATACAAAAATATTTGACCTTTATTAATTATATGGAAAATAGATATAAAAACCTATCCAAATAAGAAACAAGTTGAGCAAAATTAAGTTATCTTATCCATATTTTTCCCTACTTCTACATATTACCATCTACAATTGCCCTAAGCCTATATTTTAAAGATTTTCAAGCTCAAGCACACTGAAGGCATTAAATACCACTCTCATTATATCATTCACTTGTACTTACACCAATCACTAAGTGGCAGAACTACATCCGGCTTGATCTCTCCTCAGAGTATTGATATGTAGGCATCTCTCTTCACAATTGGGTGTTGAGGATATCTATCCTATCCTATTAATGAACACATATTTTAAGCTCACTCCATAATTTTAAGGAGGATTAGGTTTTGCACACTAAATTATATTTTTTAATCACAATATAGAGTAATAGATTTTGTGCACATAGGAACATAACCCAGAAACATAGGCATAGATCCTCTTAGAAAATAGGAATAATCCTACAAATAGGAGACTAATGTAATTTTGAGGACACTAGATCAACATGGTGTTATTGCCTAGGTGGAATGCTACTATCTAATGAGCAACAAACCTAAGTATTCTGTTGATGACAATCAAACATATCTATAACTAAGTTTTCATAACCTAGATCTTCCACAATAGTCACTTTTTATATAAGTCTCTATTTATGCATATTTATTACCATTTTTAGAAATTTAAAATAAGTTAAATTCCATAACAAATTAGTTGTTAATTATTTCATATTATTTAACTTATTTATAAATCTCATCCCTTTAATCTAACTTAGGAATTACATATGTTAAACCGTAAAAGGTTAACTCATATCTACATGAGAGATCAACCATTTTTTTACATTATCAATATACATAAATTTCAATGTAAAATTCTCAATCTATCTAAATTTACCATCATATTTTTTCCACATCAAGATTCAATATTTTACTCTCTTATATAAGTTATATCTAAGCAAAGAATGATGTATTAGATCATTTCCCACTTAGGCTAGTCATATCCAACACCAAAAAATAGTTAGTTCCCAAAATTTAAATTAATCTTTGGGTATTTATGCACATTTCATAAGATTGACTAAATAAAAATATGAAAAAATTCACCTTTAAATACACATCAAGAGTCATTCATTATGGGCACTTTCTATTCACTTGATACAAACATATGCACTTTTACACATTGAGAAAATATGTCCCATTCCGTAAAAATTATGAATCAATCATAAGGAGAAACAACAATCCAAGTTAAGAACCCTCTAAATCAAGTAGAGAGCTATTATTTTCAAGTATCAAAGTGATTTTTGAGTTTCATACATATAGTCAAAGGAGACAATCATACATTCACTCTAGGTAATATAACTACGTGGAATTGATTTCCCTCCTTGGAGTATTAGATATGTATGCAAAGATCAATCATTAAGGGTGTTTGAGGTTAGCTCAACACAAATTATACTCCTCTTTTTTTTCATGTTCTCAAGATATCAAAAATGCCTAAGGGTTTCAGAGATAAGAGAATAAAAAATGATCTATACATGGCTAAACACTAAGTGTAATACAAAAAATTACTTAACATTCATAGCCATAGTAGGTGAAGTGATTAATTTTTATACATAGTCAACTAAGATAAGTAAACATCAACATACTCGGGCACACTATGCCACTGTCCATCTATTTTACTTGTGTCCAAATACACCTTATACTTCTACCTCTAATATTTCACTTTGTGAATTATGATTTCTATTTCTTTACATGTTTTCCACTTATCATAGTAATTGATATGAGTTTGTGGTCAACAGATTGGAGTGCACTTGCCACTGTCCACTTATAGTGGGTAGGTCTAGCTTTTATTTATATTTGTGTTTGATATTGAACCTCCAAAATCACCTCTTCTTATAATTTTCATAGTCAAATAGTCATAGAAGTCAATAGACATCATTATAAAAGCTAGATATATTTATTTTTTATATGTTCTCATGTATTTATTATTAATATATTCCCAAAATAAATCTTTTCATATATATCATTTTTTAAAATCATAATATTTAATAATTTTATATTTTTATCATTTTGATATATTTAGTTTTCACACCTATATAAGTACAAATATAATTAATCAATTTATTATATTTTATAAAAATAGATTAAAACAATAATATGACCCAAAATGTGAATTTTTTATGTCATGCCATAAATCTAAAAGACAAGCCAAATGTACATGCCCACATTTTATAATGAGGGATGAATCCTATGAATCACTTATCTCAAAATAAAGAGTTATACACATAATGTGTTATGAAAAGTACAATCTTATAATTTATGTATAAAAACATGTCAATATTTTTCATCAAAAAAATATTTGATCATTCAACAACATGAAAGACAAGGATAATCTTCAGAATGAAGCTATAAAAAATTCTATAATATTTTGGCGAATCTTAGAAGAGGGGCATAACTTCATTGACTAATCTTTGATAAAATCTCCAAATAGGTGTAAATTTACTGGATATCTAATTTTCTCTTTGAAAAAGCCTTATTATTATCTTAGGAATTAAATTTAATATTCAAATTAAGATTAAATTACATGCCATACTTTTTAATTTTTTCCTTTTTAAAGTGACATACTTTCGCTCGCTCGATCTTTGAAAATGAAAAAAAAATGTTATTTTTATGAGGAGGAATAAAAATGTCTTCTATATTTGAAGAAAAAATATGTATTCTATCATACGGTTTTTGAAAGAACTAAAAATAGAATAAAGTGCCAAGTCTAAGTGAAGCATGCATTGCCATCCACAAAATAATTTGATTTAAAAAAAAAAGAAAATACAACACCACTTAAAAGGAAAACTCATGTGGATTAAATGTTTTTTTTTAAATTAATTATTAATACAAAACCTAAAACAACTATTAAACTCACTTGAAGGTCTCTAATTCAAGTAAGTCCATAGGGCTTGTCATCCATTTTCCCATTTACCTCACATTTAGAGAGGAGGATAAGGAGAATTTTCATTCACTCAAAACATACCTATGAATTGAAAGTAAAAAATAAATATTAATATATAAAATAAATTCAATTAATTTAATTATTTATGCATTGAGAAACAATAATAATAAATACTATTTAAAATAAATAATATCAATAATGAATACTATATTTAAAATTCTTGATTATAGTATTCTCCACTATTTTCAAGTGATTGATCTATTTATCAATAAAAACAAATATTTAATTATTCATGTGTTGTAGAAAAAGAAAAGTTTGTTTTCATATGTTACAACTACAACAATAAGTCCTCCTAAAAAAAACCATGCCTTACCAAAACTATATCCTTAAGGCCTAAACAATATGATTGCCTAAGCCCTAGGTGGAGGTTGTGTTGCTTCACATCATCAGATTGAATGGTTTCAAAAGAATGTGAAATCTCTACTTAATAGGGGCATTAGTTTGCTTTCTTTCCCAATTTAAAAACAAAAACCAAAAAGAACAAAGATACAACTTTAGTACCTGCTATTAAAAAGAATATCAAGATTGAAAAAGCTTTGAAACTTATTAAACATCGAATGCTTTCACAATCCATACAATTTAATTACAATGCTTGCAGTTTATATATGATGTAATACTAAGTTAAATGTCTAATCATAATATAATCAAAACATTATTTTTTTCTATTATAGAGTATTAAATTTAACATGACTTCTAAATCATTTCTACCATTACTTTCAAAATCATTACTCAACTCAACAAACATGACTAATGGTGAATGGTGTGTGGTGCCTATTTCAACACCTAAAATGATAGTTACTCCTCTAATGACATTTTTTTTCATTTTTATATGGGGAACACCCTATACTCAAAATGATGGTAAAGAATAATATTCATAATGAGAGAAATTTATTAACAAAGAATGGGGAAAAATATCAATTTCAAGTAGAGGGATCAACATGGAACTTGGAAGCTCTGATTCAATTGAATTTATTGCTAAGGTTGTTGGATGCATAAATATTGCCATAAGAAATCATATTCTATTTCTTCTTTGTTCATATGTCCTCCAATATTTATCACAAGTATTTGTAATCATGGATGTATATTTCATTAAAATTTCTTATCTTCTCAACATTTACAGAAAGTGCCATCTAGAAAAAATTCAAGAAATGACAGGAAAACTAATGACTTTTGTATTGAGGAAGAAACTAATAGAGTGTCCAAATACACACCAAAATGGGAGCATGTCCTATCTAGATGAGTCTTAATTAAACAATTGGAACCTAATTATATTATCCATATCAACCAAGATTTTTATATTACAAACAAAATAACCTCTGTTGTTACATGTGAATAGAAATGTTGAAGCTATTATTCTATTTAAGGAAATCAAATGAAGTATTTTAAAAGTATATTTTGAGATAATTTTATTCCTATAGGTCACTTAAAATTTTTTATGTTTAGCATGTTCATCATGATTTTCCTAAGATGCATTTATTAAGAACTTATAGAATTTGAAATTTAGAACTATACATTATCAAATCCTAGACATGGATTCAAAAATTTACCTTATTTATTCTATGTTTACTTTGGGGTATACATGGCTTCAAAATTCACTAATGAATAGTGTAAATTTTGTTTTTTAAAATTTTATTAGAGCTATGAAAATGGTCATCCATGCTCATAAATTTATTTTGTAGGTCCACACAAAATTTGTGGAGTCTTCGTTTCCATCTAGTTTACCAAATAAAATGATTTTTCCCATAACAACATGAATACAACTCGAGGAAAATTCAGCAACCCTTAAAATTTGTGATTTAAAAGTTAAAAATATTTTATATCTATGAATATTTTACATTATATCAATAAAATCCCTAACATAAAAATATAGAAGAATTTTATGTCAAAAAAACACAAAAAAGCTCAGAATACAGGGTTAAAGTGTATTCCTACTAAAATGACCTACTAAATTTTAGGAAGAGTGTTTCACTAAAATTTTGCTTTTATTTTATTTAGAAATAAAGTTGTAAAACTTGAAATAAGGGTGAGGTTAGTAGAACCTGATATGTTGGATATACATGAATCAGATGATTATATAAACTCCTCTTTGTCTAGGCAAGATTGACATGTAGATAAGAAATCGCTAAATAAATGGTTGATTAGTTAGGTAGTAAGGTGGATTACATAGAACGAGCTAGATTGAAGAAGAACAAGATTCCTTGGAGGATGTCAATCGACACTTTTAAAATAATTAAGTTTTAAAAACAAAAGATAAAATACTTGTAGAAATAATAGAGGATACTAAAATCAAACACAACAAATGCTTGAGAAGAAATAATTACTTTCAACTAATTATATAAATAAATGATTAATTATCAATGCTAAATAAATCAAATATGGTATAGAAGATTAAGTAATCCTCTATGATAAAGTAGAATCTCAAAAATTAGAATTTGGTCAGGGTTTGATAGACCAAATAAGCTCATTATTAAAAATGACATACAAAGACCATCAATGGTTGGGGTCAAACTATCAATAGTTAGGTAATTATTGATGATTAGTGACCATCGGTAGTTAGGTTCAAATCATTAGTGGTTAGGAAATAATCAGTAGTTAATATGGGATATAGCTTAGGAAAATAAGTTTAGTTGGGAAGGTTGTAGAGAGGTTATAAAAGGTGAGTTTAGGTTGGGTGTTGGTTTTAAAATAGAGGGTAGTGTTCAGAAGTGTCTAATTCAAGTAGAGGGTGGTTAGATGATTGAAAGAGGATATGGGTAGTCTTGGGGAAGAGAAGAAGTGTTTGGAGTCATAAAGCGCCAACATAAGAAAGTGGGGTGAAAGTGAAAGTGACAAAAGGAATGACATAAAGAAATTAATTGATAAATCTTGATAAGAAATAGATACTTAACTTTATTTTTGCTGGTCTACAGAATGTTAAGGTTGGATAAAATATTATTTTAGCTTATAAGGCAATTTTGGTAGAGTGATAGTACCTTGGATATTGATTGATGAGTTACAACAACACTTTTGATCTTTGTCCTGGTCATTGGAAGTAAGAAGGATATCTACACAAGAATCTCTAATCTCTTGCACAATAAGTTTTGATCCCTTTCACCTCTTCTTCCTCTCTTAATATAGAGGAAATGGAGTGGTGAAATAAAAGGTTCAAAAAGGTGTCTAACAAGCTGGCTGATTTTAACCTAACATGAATTGATTATGCAAAATGGTGGATCAAACATCTATTAATAGAAAATCAAGTTGGAGTTTTAATTAAAGTTAAACCTTGAGGTGGTTAAGGACAAACCATCAATGGTCGAGGTTAACCGTTGATGGTTAAGGGTTGACCATTGGTGGTTAGTGTCATAGTTAAAAATGGATAAATCTCACCATTTCTACTAATGAATGGTGGGGTAAATGGTACTAAGGGGGTCAAGGGGGTGATGTAAGGGTCAATGCGACACCTGGGACCATAGTGTGCATAATTTTAGTGTCTACATTTTTCTCCTTTTTATTATGTAGTTTGTATCTTCAAGCTACAAAATAAAAAATGGAAGGTTGGTAGAAGGTCAGATACCTCGAGAATGGGAGGAGGTGTTCCCCCTCAAATCAGGAATGAATGAGGTGAGACATAGTCAATGGTAGGTTTAAAAAGTGGGTAAGTGAAAAAGTTGGTGATACATTGGGCATTGGAGTGTAAACATGTGCACAAAATATGACTAAGTGTGATAACATATATCATGTATAGACTAAGCCATCATAGTTGAGGTAGTTTATAAATCATGGTTAGTACTAGAAGGATAAGTGAAAAGTGGACCAAGTGATCTCATTTAGGCATAGTGGTTATGGCTGCACTCATAAACACAAGTCTCCTAGGTAAGGTTAATGTGTTCTCAGGTATCCAAGGTAGGATGTGATCTTAGGAAGACACAAATGGGTTGTAGGTGTCAAGACCACAAAATGTCATACTCTCAGGTACCTAAATGGTAGGTGTGTCAAATTAATACAAGATTAAATTATTCAAATACAGAAAAGGAGTCTTAGTGATCAAAATGACCAAGTTAAGGTTATCATAAAAATGCAAAGGTCAGGCCAAAATTACCAAATCCAGGTGGTTTGGTTGGTTGGTGGGTTGGTGAAGAAGGTGATATTTAATAGGTGTGGTTAATGGTAATGTTGTTGAGGTGAAGAGTTAGTAAAAAGTGTAGTTATTATGATAAAAATTTAGAGGGGTCAACCTTTGATGGTTAGGGTCAACCATCGGTGGTCGTAGAGTGACCATCATCAATTGGATGTCAGGCCTAAAAGGGTGATTGTTAAAATTAAAATGAGTATTATATTTACTCTTTTTTAATTATGACCCATGGTGTTTGTGCTTAGTTTGAGTGAAGAACATCGATGGTTAGATATTCATGTGAGCTGAGTGAGGTGGTGATTAGGTGAGATTGACTAAAAGTTGATTGGGTGATCTTGTGGGCCAGAGTGAAGTTGATCCAATGAGGATGTAGAGAGGTAGATGTAGAGCATAGGGGTGAGTAAGGGTAGTTGTGAGAGTACCACCATGATGATGGTCATGGAATGAGGTTAGTGGTGTAATTGAATTTGTAGTTTTTTGCATGAATTTCTTATCTATATAGTTATTGTGGGTGGGTAGGGGTAGGCATTTTGAAGTTGAGGGGTCCTTAAGATTTGGGTATGGGGTGGGTAGTGGTTAAGTGAGAACTAGTGAAGGGGATAAGTAGTTTAGGGTTAGGTTAAATTTTTTAAGGTTTGTTTATTTTTTTAGGTATTTAGGTAAGCCTTAAGGCTTGGTGTATCACTAATAGTCACCACATAGTGATCATTAGTGGTTGTTATTGACTACCACCAATCGATAGTAAATTATCAATGGTCGATAAGAGACCATCGAAGTGGTCAATGTGTAGACCATCAATGATCAAGGGTGATCGGTGATATTTCCATAAGGAACCAGCACCGATTGATACACGATCATCAACAATTTAGGATAAGTGAAGGATGGGTAAAGGGTAAGGATGGGTGAAGGGAAGGTGAATGTAGGTGTTAGGTAAATTAGGTAAGTGGTTGAGGGTGAATTAGGTGAGGGTATATGTATATGAGGTGAAGGGTAAGGTTAGGTTTAGGGAAGTAGTCAAAGGTGGTATTTTGACAGATAAAGTATACTAAAGAACATGTCTAACCTTGTAGGTGAGGAAGCAG
>JARHVA010001924.1:2490000-2502500 GCA_037957365.1 Torreya grandis
CATAATCCAACTTTAACCAGTTGTCCTTAAAACAAGGAGATGAATGTTAGTGAAAAAAAAGGATGAGCTTAAGGTAGACAAAAGGTGAGTTTGATCTTGTTTAACAAAAGAAAGGATGTATATGTGAAACATTAAAGGGATAATTTTTTAATTTCCCTTCAAGAGAGGACAACCGGTAAGCTCTCAATCCATACTTGTGCATTATGCCCTGTTTGCTTTTCTCCATATTGGTTACATGTTTATTTTCTTTGAAGATGAGATCTATGACATTGAATTCTCACACTTTGAGGTGATTTTTATAAGTTCACTTATTTAATTAATGATAGACATGAAGATGGGTAAATGTGGCTAAATGATGTTCATCAAGTATCTCAAGTTGGGATAAACATTATTATTGATAATTGCCCTTAAAAATGATATCTTATAGGGATATAAGAAGAGAGAGAATTTGGACTTTAAGATGAAAAACAACCTATGATCCAATAACAAGAGAGAAAGGGTTAGTACCTGTAGGGATTTTAATACTAGTATTATATGCCCATAAGGTGAAGGGGATGTGTAAATTCCAATCCTGACTAGATGCATTAAAATTTTTAGTTATCATGTTGTTAAGAATTTTGTTAGAAGCTTCAACCTATTCGTTAGATTGTGGATGATAAGGTGATGAGAAACTTAACTTGATAATTAATGTGTCACAAATACCTTGTACTTTCTTGTTCTTAAAAGGCTTACCATTATCAATGATTATTTTATATGAGACACTGAAACAAAAGATAATGTGATGGTTGATAAAATCAACAATATTTTTGACTTTGGTTGAGATGAGAGGAATAACCTCTACCCATTTGGTGAAAATTTTAATTGAAGTGATGATAGAATGATGTAATTTTGTAGAATAGGGGTTAATTTCACTAATGAGATCTATACCCCATTGTGAAAAGGGAAAAAAATATTTGGATACTTGGAGATTGTGGCTAGCTGTGTGATGTAAATTGGTATGTTATTGGCATTTAACATACTTCATCACATAATCTCAATAATCTTTGTTAAGGGTGGGATAATAGTATTCAAGGTAAAGGATATGTTTAGTGATAGATATGCCACCAAATTGTCCCCCACATATCCCATCATGTGTTTCCTTGATAACATGAGATATTTCATGGCTATGTAGTTGGCAAAAAATAAGGCCATCAAAGCCATGCTTGTAAAGGATTCTCCCTAATATGGTGTAATGAGAGGTACCATGAATGAATACTCTTTGGCCATTCTTAGAAAGATTGGAAGGGATGATGGAAAGGTTGAGATAGTCAAAGATCTGCTTATACCAAAGGTCATGTATCCTATATATTAAATATGGTGAGAGAGTCTGATTTGATATAAGAAGGCTTGGTAAGATGATGAATAATGATAGATAACTTAGATTCAAAAGGTACGAATGAGATATGGGAAGTGAGAGAAGCCATTATATCAAAAAACTTGTTCATAGATAATAAAGTGGCTTGGATAAAGTAATGTTTAAATGATCCTAAGAGTATATTAGCTACTTATTTATACTATTGTAAAATATCATTCATACATTGGTAATATCCATTGATTTGATTGACCACAAGTTGGGAGTCACCAATGATTCTGATTATTTTAACTCCCAAGGATAAAGTAGTTTGGAGACCTATCACTAAGGCTTCATACATGGCCATATTATTGGTAAAATCAAAGTTAAGTTTGAAGTATAAAGGAAGAGGTTCAATGTCATGTGGAATAAATATAATAACATCACCCCCACCAAATTGACATTTTGATCCATCAAAGAAAGTGGTCATTTGATAGGTGATGCCTTCTTGAGAAAGCGTGGTAATGGAATCATAAAGAAACTCAAGGGATGATGGTTGGTTATCTTCTAAGGGCGCTTCAACCATTTGGTTAGTGATGAACTGCCATTTTATTAAATTATATCGAAGGAAATTGAGGTCAAACATAAATATGAACATAATACATTTAACCATATGCTAGTTTTGGTATGGATTGGAGTGTATATACTTGAGTGGGTTAGTATTGGTTATGACATAGGTCTTGTGGTTGAGAGGGTAGTGGAAACATTTATGGACATGAAGACCAAAGTGAGGCAAAGTTTTTTGGTATGGGTGTACCAAGTCTCATACTCTATAAGCATACAACTTATGTAGTAGATGGTTTAATATTTATGCTATTCATCCTAGAGGCCAACATTGCCCCTAAGGAGTGGTCGATGGCAGAAATATAAAGGTAAAAAGGTTGATCTTCTTTGGGAGGAATAAGGACAGGTGGAGAAATAAGGTACTCTTTAAGTGAATCAAATGCATTTTGATAGTATTTGTTCCATTTAAAATATACATCCCTTTTCAGAAGGTGGTGGAAAGGTTGGCATCGATTAGAGAGTTGAGAGGTAAAGTGATGAATGGATTGGATATTCCCATGCAAGATGTGGAGTTTCTTGAGGTGGGTGTGAGGAGGCATGTTGAGGATTGCTTTTATTTTTGTGGGATCAACTTTAATTCCTTGAAGGGAGATGATAAATCTAAGGAGATTTCCTAACAAGACCCTAAAAATACACTTCTTAGGGGTAAGGTGAACATGGTAATGGATGAAGCATTCGAGGATAATCTTGATAATGACCAAATGATATTTATAACAATTGGATTTCCCAAGAAGGTCATTGACATAGTCTTCTATGATTTTGTGAATAAGGTCATTGATGGTATAGGTCACAGTGCACTGGTAGGTTATACTAGTGTTATTCAGACCAAAAGGCATAACCCTATAGAAAAAAGTTGCCTAGGTGTTGATAAAGGTGGTTTTGTGTTGATATTTAGTGTTAATTAAGATCTTATTATAACCTGAGAACCCATCCATAAGAGATAACATCTCATGTCTGGATATAAGATCAACAAGCTGGTTAATGCTTGGCAAAGGAAAGTCATCCTTTGGGAAAGCAAGGTTAATGTCATGAAAGCCTACAAAAATGTGAATTCCCCATATTTCTTTGGTGATAAGGATGAATTTTGAGATCCATTAGGGATAATCAATGGGTTGAATTAAATTTATGGATAGGAGGCATTGGATTTCTTCTTTGATGAGAAAGGTTATGTGAGGGTACATCTGATGATATTTTTTCCTAACTAGGTTAGGATCCTAGTTGGTAACTATATTATGAGTGGAAATGTAAGGGTAGATTCCTGACATGTCATTGTAAGACCAAGCAAATGCTATGATATGGTCTTGTAGGAAAGAAGGTAAATATTGAAGTTCTATGGAATTTAGTGATTAACTAATTTTGACAATGCATGGGTTATCCAATGTAACAAGTTGATATCCATGGTGGAATCATTCAGCATGGTAAAAGTCTCAAGAAGAAGGGATTTATGGATAGAATAATCTTTTATACCAAGATAGGCAAGAATGGAATCATCATCCTGACACTAAAATATATTAATCATAAGAGAGTCATCTCCTACCATCTCAGGATGAGTCAGCAGAATGGTTATGGTCTCCCCATCCTTTTGATAAGTCAGGGGTCCAAGGCTAATCATGATGACAAATTTTTTTTAGGAGGGATGATGTCAAAATCCTTAGATGTCATTGTTGGAGTGGATGATGAGGATGGGATTTCCTCATCAATGATAGTAATGGGAGGTGAGTCAGTTGGTTCTTTAGGTGGAGTGAAACTAAGAAAAAATATTTCATGAGGATTTTTAGTCTTACATGGAGGTAACTCAAGTGGTTCATGCTCATAATATCCTAGACTTAATCCTTTACAAGCATACCTATAGAGGTATGTCTTGGCAAACTCCCATTTATCTAGGTAGGAGAAATCAGAGGTGAATGATCAAGGAGAAGAGGAGGTTGAGGAAGTGGAAAGTGGTTGATCAAGTCCCCCATAGATATAATTTATTTAGAGATTGGGAGGTCCAAAGAAATAGTTGTTTCATTATTAGGGTCATAAATAGGGTTTTAGTTAAGGTTCCCATACTCATGGGGAGTAGGGAAGGCATCCAAGGCCAAGAGGTGATACTCCCCAAGTGATAGACATTCAAATGTAGATTCAAAGGTGTCCTTCATGGGGATTTGGGTAGAAGGAATGGATGAGCTAGTCAAGATTAGTTGGTAAAATAAGTGGAATCATTGTTGGTTGATGAATACTTGTTAGTGGGAAGGACAAAAACATTATTCAAGTGGTACATCATGTTTCATGATGTAAAAGGACTTAGGTCAGATTGTATGGTGACTACTTGACCTTTGTGCTCAAATTTTATGCAGTGATGTAGGGTGGGTGGTATACAATTCATGAAATAGATCCAAGGTTGTCCAAGTAGGACATTATACTAGAACTCACCTTCTATTATGTACAAGAGATCATGAAGCATGTAAGGTCCTAAACAAATATGTAAGATGATAGTTTTTTAGGTTGTTTCCATAGTGTCATTAAAGGAAAAGACTAATGTTGTGGTTTCCAACATAATGTTCTCCAGTATTTTTAGTTGGACATATGCATGAGAGGAGATAATGTTGATGCTATCCCCTCCATCAATCATAACTCTTTTGATGTGGGTTTCATTGATATACAGTGTAATGAAGAGAGGAGGATCCAGATCATAGGGATGAATAGAGGGTATTTATGAATCTTTAAATATAACAAAAGTGTAAATATAGAGGGGTCCAACAAAGCCTACTAGAGGTTGTGGGTCTTCTAGTTGGATATTTACAGACTACAAATCTTGTATCATTGCTTGTTAGTGATGGGTTGAGGTTTTGATTAGTTCATAGAAAATCATATTCACCAGTGTTTGGTGAAATTTATTTAAAAATAATCTTTGGATTGACTCAAAAGGGTTGGATTGAGAGGTACCCAAGATGGATATCTTGGGTTCAGGAGAAAGTGTGGGTGTTTAGGTTTGGTTGAGTGATTGGGTGGTAGAAGAAGGGTATGTCCATGGAATGGACACCTTTGCCTTCCCCTTATCCTTTTATTGGGCTTGTGATCATGTGACCACATAGATGGTATGGATTTAGGGAAGATTTCAAATAAAGGACTACTTCAGTTCCTCCTCAGTCTTAGACAAGACTGTGGGAGCATGCAGGTTTGGGGTGATGGTATATGGTTCCTAAAGTGGCTATGGGATTACGGGTTGATATTTTGATAATAGGTCATCATCAACATATAGTTGATGGACTGGGACTTGGAGAGATTAATAGTTATTCGTATCATTTCTTGGTTTTTTATGGTATGAGAAAGTTAGATTGTCATCAAAACAAAATGGATTAGGACTATGGTGGTTAAATGGTTTGATTAGAGGTAAATTCAATCAAGAATCTTGAAATATTCTCTATAGGATGGTTGAGTAAGACTCAAGCAAAGGTGGTAGGGAGGTTGGAGTTTTGGTTTTGACGTTTGCAATGGAAGCCTTCTTAGGATTAGGCTTAGTAGTCAAAATTTTGGGTGGTGGATTATTCTCGATGGTTGGTGGTTTGGAGGTAGAATTTTTAGAAGTAATAAACTAAGTAGTGGGTGGTTTGAAAATAGAAGGTTTAGAAGTAAGCTGTTTGGTAGTGGAGGGTTTGGAGGCAGAGGGCATGAAGAGAATAGGTAGGGGCATAACTAGAAGAGGAGGTTGGGTTTGGGTTGTCTTTGGGAGATGAATTTTATAAATGGAAGGGTGAGGTACTAGAATAGAAGAATTATGTGGTCCTAAAATAGAAGGCAAGGTAGAAATAAGTGGCAAGGTTCTAGATTTTGGGATCCTAGGTAGCTCCTCCTTTTTGGTTGGCTTGACTTGGGGTTTCTTTCATCAGATAGGTGATGCTAAATCTAACATTAATGGAGGGTGAGTAAGGCTCTAAATAGGGAGCATGCCTAGATTTTTTATGGGCTTGGATAGAATGGGAGAAGGTGCTTGGGATACTTTGGGTGGAGTTGGTTTTGTTAGTTCAACTATAGCTTGAGGGGTAGAGGTTTCTAATGGTTTATTTAGGATGATGGTGGGTTCAATAGTAGAAGTGGAAGGTTGGGTTGACAATGTCATGGTTGATGGTTCTTGCTTGGTTGGGCAAAGAAGCTTGAGATGGTTCCAGAATGTGGCATTCTTTATGTTGGGTTGGGATAGGTACTCCAAGTTTTGAACTAGTCTAGAGAAAGGCTTATAGATGGGTTTTATCCCTGCGGTATTGGTATCAAAATAAAAACCCATGGGTGAAGTAAGGGGAGTGGTCACCTTGTCCTTTTTCTCAATCAAAGGCTCCAACGCTTGCGAAGGTGTGTCTTCTATAGAAGAGGTAGATAAATTGACCCCTTCTTTAGGAATGCTTTCTAAAGGAAGAGTGGATTGTTGTATGATGAAAGAGAAGGATATGGTGGTAATCACTGCCTCTTTTATTATGTCTTCCAAAGGATAGGTTGGTAACTCTACTACCTCAACAAGTGGAGAAAGGGGAATAATTATTTCCTTTGTTTTCAAAGGAATAGAAGGTGACTCCACTACCTCAATAAGTGGAAGGGAAGGAAAGGTGGTTTGGGCAATGGTTTGTTCAATAATGAGTTCATTAAGAACAACATTAATGGTATGGACCTCATTGTTGTGAGAGGATTCTGTTTTACTATTTTCATTATTTATAGAAGGGGCATGGTTGGGGCCTGGTTGTCTAAAGATGTCAAGTGATTGATTTGGGGGTATATTTGGGTTATCTAACACAAGTTCCACCTTGTTAATTAGACTTTGGGAAACTTTTTTGAAAGTATTGAACCTAATAACATCATACCCAATGACATAGTGGAAGGCACACAATTCATTTTCCTTATACCAACTAGGTACAGGACAAGAGGAATTAAATTATTTTGGAGGTTTAATTGGTGGGATTTGTATGATATTTGATTTTAACAACTTTTCCAAGACTGAAACATATGACTCCACTAGCGGAGTAAATTACTTTTGGTTGTTATATGGTTTTGGTTTCTAGTGTTTTGATTGGAGTAATTGGAAGAGTTGGGTTGGTTAACAACAGGTGGAGGAGAGGTTTTAAGGACATCAATATCATGGTTCCCTTGTTTTTAGTTGTAGTTTTAGTTTGATTTTTAGGTTTGGAGGAGGAATCCTCATTTTATTTGAAGGTATAATTATTGTTTCTCAATTTTAACTTCCCCTCACCAATGGCTCTATTCTCTAACCTTTTTTCCATGGTGAAATCTTCATCAAAAGTCCTAAAACTCTAAACCAATAAATTGGAGGAAATGTTTTTGGCACAAGTTCGAGTAAAAATCTCAATCAACTCAGGTTGGGGTAAAGAGAAAGAGAGTTTTTTTTATCAAGATTCTCCAATAGGTTATGAAGTTAGCAATAGACTCGTCATCAAATTGCTAGATGGAGTAAAGATTGATGATGGAAAATTTTGTAGAGATATTTATGGAAAAGTAATCTAATAAGGTTTGAGCTAGTTGGGTAAAATAAAAGAGGGAGTGCTTGGTAATATCACTATACCAATCTAATATCATCCTTGATAGAGACATGGGAAAAGTGCAAAGAAGGAGAGCATCATCATAACAAATCAAATATTTATATTGTCTAAATGTTCTTAGATTTTATTGAGGGTCTTCCTTGCTCTAAAATTTTGAGAATCTTAGAATTTCCCATTAAGGAGGATAAGGTCTAATGGGGATGGATGGGTGAATTGGTTCATTACAGATTTGGTCATATGATAAGAGGTTATGGGCACCAGAAATAGATGGCTCTAAAGTCATCATTTTATCCATTAACATCTTAACAAATTTTTGTTATGGTTGTGCATCCCCATACTTATAGGTCAGATTATGTTGGGTTTGGGTAGGTGTAGCATAGGGATAGGTAGTGGAAAGTTAGGAGGTTGTCACATATTAATATGTGGACATGGGTGGTTTAGAGGATTCTATGTATGGGTAGGTGGATATAGGAGGCTAGGTAGAAGATGGAGCCATATACCCCTATGGGTTAGGGATGTAACTAGGGTTTGGTGCAATAAGAACTTGTTGAGGAATTGACATGGGTTGGGTTGGAGGTATGGTTAGGTTAATAGGTTGAGTATGGGTAGTAATCTTGGTGCTAATGGGTGGAAGGGTAGAAGGTATAAGAACCACTAGGATCTAGAATGGAGTGGATGTGGGTTGGTTAAAAACAAGAGGAAGAGTGGTAACACTAGTAAAGGGTACTCTCATGATAAGTAGAGGACTAGTTCCCAAAGGTTGGGTTGATCCTATACTAGAAGTGTTATTGGATGGGGTGGAAGGTGTTTGGGTGTTGGTTGGTTGGTTGGTTTTGGATGCTGGTATTGGTGGGATTATTGGTAGAAGATGATGCTTGGGTGGCTAAGGGCTAGGTGGAAATGGGAGCAATAGAGGTGTTATCTATAAGATAGAATGAAATACCATATGGTGGGTTAATAGGTGGAACTAAACTAGGGGTATGATGGGTTATGGTGTTAAGGTAATGCTGGAGGGTTATGGGGTTATTATCCAAAAAGGTGGTAAAATCTATATCACCTTGGGTAATCATCTGAGGGATACTAGGACTTCCATAAGCATGGGGAGAACTCTCTGCATTTGAAATGTACTCCATGGATGAAGGAGAAGAGGAAGATGGATGATTAGGAGGTGGATCCTAATTTTATTTGTTTTTTATTTGTTACCTAGATAAAACCATGAAAATAAGGAAAAAGGAAGATACAAGGGATCTCAAAACTCAAAAGAGAAGCACTCAAAATAAAAATATCTCAAATAAAATAATGCATACACTAATGTGGTTTAAAATCCTAGGATAATTTATTATCTCTCTTTAGGCTTATGCCTCAATTTTAAATAAGTTATGAAGACCAACTTGGGCTTGTGAAGAAGTTACTAGAAGAAGATATCTAAGGATGGTTTCAGGGAGTTAAAGGCTCTCAAGATCTATACTAAAACTTGGTATGTGGCTTGATATTAGGGCCTACCCCCTCACTTCACACACCATAGTTATAAGGCTATCGAGTTCTTATCCAAAATATACCAAGTTACTAGAGATTATACTCAACCAACATATTGAGTTGGTTCTCCCCTTCATGCTAAAATCCAAGTAGAATAGCTGAGGAAAGGTGACTACTAGGTGATGAAATCCTAGTTGGGCCTTATGTCAATGTTTTGATGTTTAATTGAATATGTGGTTTGTTCTTGAGTGTGTGGAGAGAAATGAGAATGCGATTAATTTACTTGATCAAATTAAGCTATGTGAGCTAATCAATACATGCAAATAATAGATGCTGAGATAATTTTAACCCAAAAGAAAATTTTGGTGTCTTTTCCAATGAATAAAAAAAAACTAAGATGTACCTAGATATAATGATGATAATGCAAATCCTAAGCCTATGATGAATAATTTTTATTTTTAAAAGTGAAACTAAAATAAGACAATGTTTACCCTCTTCTAAGAAAACAAAAGAAAACTAGAACTTCCATTTTGGAAAGAAATAAAGGAGATGAGGAACATTTAATTTTAAAAAATAATAAAATGGATGACTCTTCTCTAATTTAGCTAAATGTCCTATAGCTATGAACCTAATAAAAAGCTCAAGGGTCCCACCAGGCATGCCAGAATGTTTCACTAAAATTTTTCTTTTATTTTCTTTAGAAAGAAAGTTGTAAAAATTGAAAGAAGGGTGAGGTTAGTAGAACATAATATGTTGTATTCATGTGAATCAGAAGATTGTGGAGACTCATCTTTGTCTGGGGAGGAATGGCATATAGATAAGAAATCACTAAAGAAATGGTTGATTAATTAGGTATTAGGGTGGTTTGCCTAGTGTGAGCTAGACCTAAGACGGACAAGATTCCTTGGAGGCTGTCAATCCACACTTTCAAAACAACTAAGTTCTAAAAATGAAACATAAATTGATTTCATAAATAACACAAGATACTTAAATCAATTACAAGAAATGTTTGAGAAGAAATAAGTGATTTAGACTAATTATAGTAATAAATGATTAGATATCAATGTAAATAAATCAAACATGGTTCAAAAGATTGAATGATCATTTGTGATAAGCTAGAATCTCAAAAAGAAGAATTTGGTCAAAGTCTAATAGGACAAATAAACTTGATGTTTAAAATGATAGATAGAGACCATCAGTGGTTGGGGTTAAACCATCGACTGTTGGGTAAGTATAGGTGGTTAGTGATTGTCGATGGTTAGGATCAAATTATCGATAGTTGGGAAACCATTGGTGGTTATGGTGGGATATAGCTTAAGAAAATAATTTCTATTGGGAAGGTTGTAGAGAGGTTTTGAAAGGTGATTTTAGGTTGGGTGCTAGTTGTGAGACATAGGGTAATGTTTAGAAGTGTCTAGTTTAGGTAGAGGGTAATTAGATGATTGAAAGAGGCTATGGTTGGTTTTGGGGAAGAGAAGAAGTGTTTTTAGTTGCAAAGATCTAATAAAATAAAGTGGGGTGAAAGAGAAAGTGACACAAGGAATGACACAAAAAAAAAAATTGTTGAATCTTGATAGGAAATAGATACTTAGCATTATTATTGCTAGTCTGAAGAATGTTTAGGTTGGCTAAAAGCTTGTTATAGATTTTACAAAAAATTTAGTAGAGTGATATTACCTTGGCTATTAATTGATGAGTTGTAACAACACTTTTGATCTCTATCCTAATCGCTAGAAGTAAGAAGGATACCTACATAATAAGTTCTGATCTCTTGCATAAGAAGTTTTGATCCCTTTCACCTCCTCTTCCTTTCTCAATATAGAGGAAAGGGAGTGGTGAAACAAAATGTTCAATAAGGTGTCTAAAAAGTTGCCTAATTTTAACCTAACATGCATTTATTATTAAAAATGGTAGATCAAATAGCTATTAATATAAAATCAAGTTGGAATTTTAGTTGAAGTTAACCCTTAAGATGGTTAAGGGCAAATCATCGACGATCGAGGTTAACCATTGGAAATTAAGGGTCAACCATCAAAAGATAGGGTCATAGTAAAAAATGAATAAATTTATCCATTAAACTTAATTACTAGTGGGGTAAATGGTTAAAAAATAGTCCCAATGGGGTTAAGGAGGTGATGTAAGGGTCAATATAACACCTATAAGTATAGTGTGTAGTTTTCCATTGTCTATAAAGAGGACCTACTTAATATTACAGTCTATATAGTAATTCCATCATCAATCAAGAGGAAGTGTCTATCCTTTTTGGATGGGATAAAATAATACCCTAATCTAAAATTATGATGGGCAACTATATGGGAAGTTTGAAATAATGCACAAAAATTTATTAAAATTTGTAACCTAACTAAGAACACATAAGTTCATACTTAATGGGTGGGGTAGAAAAATCTAAATCCATAGTTTGGAATTTGAGGCTTGCTTTAATTTAATGTAATAGGCATTTGAGCTCTATAGGCAATGCCTTTTTTAAATAAACTAGGGTTACGCAGGAAGTTACCAACATCGACCAAAAAGTATAGAAATTCTTGAAGATGTGCAAATAAAGGAACTGGGAGAAATCATGGGATTTTATTTGTCATTTGAATCACTATGTCATGTAGATATATTACATTACCTTATGCATATATTTGTCAATATCCATAGGAATAATTATAAGTATGCATCATGACATAATAAATAATAGTGTCATTAGAATTTAAGGGGTTAATGGATATAATTACCTGGGATTGGAAATCTAAAATTTATAGAATATATAAGAATCACTTGAAATATCCTTTGTAAACATGAGTAGGATGATCATAATTGTCCTTAGGAAAGGGAGATAGATTTCTATTCTCATTCTATATCTAGGACTCTTTATATTTATTATCTGTAACAATGAAATCTTCTATACAGGGGGTGGGGAAGGTCACATATCTAACACCTTCATACTCTATCATAATAAAATAATCTATATTATCTATAGAAATAAGATGTATCTCTTTCCAAACATTGTGTAGGAATCTAGAAGAAGCATGAAAAGTTGTAAGCTTATAACCAAAACTAAGCCTACAAGAGCAATTCCACAAATTATCACCATGTGAGCATTATAATTTTAGAAAGAAGAATTAAATTTATTTAATTTTTTAAGTACCCAACAAAATTTTTGATTGACAATGTTTACAAGTACATGCTTAAAATGGGTTGGATGTCTTTACATCCAATTCCATAGCCTGCAATCTGATAGTTGACTAGCTATAATGTGATGGGCACCTAAATTTCACAAAACCCTTTCTACATTTTCCCCATCTAGACATCTTGTCTTTTCTTTAAAAAAAATTTCAAATCAAATGAATTCAAATGAAATATGTATTAATTCCCTCATCTATCCCTCCTATTATAGCTAGGACCCCCTTAGGTCATCAGATTAGTCATGTGTTGATATGATCCATGGGAAATAAAATATGTATTATGAGAGATTACATCTTTAAGTAAATTACTTGATTCATTGTGAAACACAAAGACAAGAGGCATGTGTCTTGGAC